>JALIZH010012321.1:0-48596 GCA_030522465.1 Rhipicephalus appendiculatus | reverse complement strand
CTTGGGATGAAAAATTCCCAAACAGGGGGTCTGTGCCTCAAGCGACGATTCGACAGGCGGACTTGAAGAAGACAAGTCTGCTTGTCAAAACATCGACTTCAGCACAACCCCTCTTTATGAATTTTTCATCATTTGGGAGTAGCGGTTCGTGTGTGCGTGTGTTTTTTCTTTGTGTTTGTTTAGTTACGCTTATGGAAGCCTTTGCTGGAGGCACTAGAATTATATGTACAGGATAATTTCATCAGTCGCAGTTCAACAGGACCGTAAAGCAGTACGGAGGCTACCGTGCGCGTACGGCGTGGCTCCTCTACAATGTGCAGAATGTGGGCAGCGGCAACCAATGTGGCGACAGTCCGTTCAACGTCCTCAGACTGTTTTGCTTGGCGCTCAAAGGCGCGACGGAACCTATGTACCAAGGCTGATGGCTTTTTTGTGAATTAAAAATACCCAGAGTGCATATGATGTCCTGCTGAGAAAAAAGAAATTAGCATATGAGAGAGATGTCGATGTTGCTGTAATGGCAGCGTTAGAGGGCATTCCGCCAATTGGGTAAATTTAAGCTGAAAACACAAGGGTGCTTTCAGCTTGAAATGAGTACCTTTCGATTACCAATCCCAATCTTTAGACGCACCTTGTTCGCTCTTATGTGGTGTGGACCTGCTTAGCATACGCTAGCATACAACTCAACACCGAAATCTTAATGCTGCGTAGTGTAAATATCTCTACATACAAACAAAGATGACAAATCAGGAGTGCCTATAGGCGAAGTCGAGAAGAAGATCAGAAGAAGATGGGGGCTTCAAGCGATGGAAAGATTCTTGAACAAGGGGTGTCGCTGCAGCCAGCGTCTCAAAAATGGTCCTACCTTCTTCAAGGGGGCAGCTGCATACTTCAGGGCACGTGTGTGCTTCGAGCTCTAACCTCAGCCACAAAGGTGGATGAAAAGAGGGCAAGTGCGAAAATGGTGGGAGGAGGAAAGACGGGGGTTGATACTGAGATAAACTGGCACGATGAAACGCGTGCGTAGTGCCGAAACACGAATAAAAGAAATAAAATAGAGGGAGAAGGGGGGCACATGCTTTGTGCAATATTTAAGTGTGGAGCACTTTACGGGCCCGGGTGGTCGTATGCTATCGTCGTCGCTTGGCGTAATGTAGGAAAAACCACATACAGGGTGTTTCAAGAAATGTGTCCACTATTTTTATAAAATCAGCAAAATGCGGTATTTGCTCGTTGTCTTCACAATTGCTTTTTCTGTAGCGGCAGGCATCTTAAGATAGTTGAAGACATGATTTGGGACAGTAATTAGGAAAGTTAAATTAATTAACGTTTTAATTAGCGGAGTTAGGAGGCTAAGTCCAATGGGAGAATTGAAGTCCTTCATGCGAAAAACACATTTCAGCTTTCAGATTTCGAAAAAGCGGCCTGAATTAATTATTGTGGCGTAATGAAATTCAGGCAAATTCACTGGCGAAAACGAAACCCAAGCATCGATGAGCGCAACAAACAGACGACTAGAATGACGTCACTGTTCAAGACAACGGTTACAGAGGTGCACTTCTTCCCCATTCGTTAACGTATATGCGTCACGCGTGCAACTACTGCAAGCGCAGCCCACACATCCACACAACGAAGTCAGTTGATGGTTCATATAATGACGTTCACTCATTGTGAACGTCTCAGACGAATATGACAGTTGCGCTCTTCCGCGTTTAGGTTTCGGTTTTGCCGCTGATTTAGGGAGAATTTCATTACTTCGCAGTTATTCCTAGAGGCAGCTTTTATGAAATTTAAAAGCTGAAATGGCTTCTTTGCATGAAGAACTTCAATTCTGCCTTTGGACTTGACCACCTAATTCCGCTAATTAAAAAGTTAATTAATTTAACTTTCTTAATTACTGTCCCAAATCATGTCTTCCACCATCTTAAGATGCCTGCCGTTACAGAAAAAGCAATTGTGAAGACAGCGAGCAAATACCGCATTTTTCTGATTTTTTAAAAATAGTGGACACATTTCTTGAAACACCCTGTATAGTATAGCCATCTCTGGCATATTTAGCGTGCGCTCGCACCAAACAGAACTCTTCTTCCTCTTGTTCTTCGAGCACCTTAATGATGATATTAAGTAGGGAGCACTTGGGGGCCCGGGCTGTCGTATGCTGTCGTCGCTTGGCGTAACGCAGGCAAAACCACACAATTGAGAAGCAGTGAAGGACGGCGAGAAATAGAGAGAAAAAACAAAAATGGAAACGAGAAAAAGAAAGAAGAGGAAAGAAAGAGAAAAGCGAAGAGAAGCAAAGAAGGCTGCCCAGCTCCGCACTTCCTTCAGATTTGGCGCCACTAGTGCGAAGCTGCCTCAATTTTTTTTCACTCATCAAGAGGGTACAACGCGTGGTGCATTCCACTTAGTCATGAACGTCGAAAGCGATGCACTATTTAACCCATTAAGGCGCACGCAAGAAGTACTGTTGGATATTATTGATATTTCGCACATATAAATAAATGCAACAGACAACAACACGAGAATATATTCGTAGAGTTTCATGAATTTTTTCAGAAGTTATGGTACTGTACTATAGAAAGTACGCTGGGTCCTCAACATAGCAATGGGAAAGCTGGTGTGACGCAAGAATGGAGAGTACGCTAGGCCCTTGCCAAACGAATATCAAACCTATGTTGGCCCATGCAACTTATTGAATCGCCAGCGCTTTCTGGAAAGCGTAACGTCATGGTTCATGCAACACCATTTCAATTTATTGTGGCATACCTGAATTGTTTTCCAAGGTTCTTGTGAAAATGTCCGTATGGATAGAATGTAATAGCAAGCACAGCGGACGCTGAAGATTTCTGGACACTTCTGTCGGGTACAACAAGGCTCAGTCACTGCCGTGCTACTATGCGACTAAATGACAACAGTCAACGCGTAGAGGGTCTGCTGAAACCCCAAGTGCAGTAGCAGACCCTGTATGCGTTGTCTGCAGCCATTTCTACCATCTGGGTAAATAGAGGCTGGTACCACTTTTAGGGGCGAAGCTCCTTAAGGCGTAGGCTAGTCCGGCGTCGTCCTGCGTCGTTGTCGTCGTAGCCACCCCTGTGCGATGACGATGACGCTGCGATCACGGCACAGCACATGGAATGTACCTGCGGTGTCATCATCATCGCCCTTCATCATCATCATCATCATTTACTAGCCACCGCCTCGCGCCTCTCGCGCAGCTCATGCGTAGCTCGAGGCGCGAGGCAGAGAACGAGTTCACGCGCCTGGCTGTTCGGACGCAGGCAGCCGCTGCCGCTCCGCTTCGGCAGTTTCCGAATACAGTGGCGAGAGTTCGGCACGGCCACGTCGGCCGCCTTCACGACGTCTTCTCACGTCTTCGTCTCTCTCGCTACATTGGTGACCCGGAGAACGCGCCCTTCGACGAGCTGCCGGCTGCCATGCTGCCACAACTTTGCCCGCCAGTGCCGCCGTTCCATCCGACCTTAACTCAGGCATGGTTTATGCAGCTAGACGCCGTCCTCGCGGTGAATGGCGTCACGTCACAGCCGCTAATGCACGCCGTCTTGCTCGACGCGCTGCCGGTCGAGCTTCGCCATCTCACGGCCGCATCTTCCACCAGTTCGCAGCCTTACGACAATCTTTGCGCTGCGGTGCTCGGCTGCTACGGCCATACGTACCACCCGCGACCTTACTCTCCCGGATACGCCACCTGCAACCTCACGTCCGGCCACCAGCGCGGCGATTTCCGTGCCCGACCACCCACCCGACGAGGTACAGGACGTTGCTGCCGCCTTCGACCGCTCCGCCACGAGGTGCCTTTCTTCGACGCCCTCGGCCGACGGTCCATCAGGCGTGCCTGCCACCCACCCGTATTTTCCGACCTCCACGGCCCGCGACACCTCGGAGCCGTCAGACTCCACGACGACTACCTTGCCACACGCCATGGAATCTGACGATGTCATCGTCTCACCCGCTAAACGCCACCCTATTGAGGAGACATCGCCGTCGACTATGTCTGATGAATGCGACCTTCCATCAGCCTTGACAATCTGCGCGTCTTGCCAGCAGCGACTACCATCTGCCTTGATGTATCCCGCAGCTGAAGTTGCTGCCCGTGACATGCTTCGGCCGAACTTCCGAGATGCTGCTACAATGACCATAACGACTGAGGACTACGTGGCAGCTTCGTCAATGGCCGAACAGCCCGCGTCTGTCATGCCAACCGCGCAGGCGGACAACCACCAGGCTGTCCCGACTAGCACGGACGCGCTGTCCGACTCTCCTGCAGAGCCCAAGCCTTCTGGGTTCTACGACAACCATCGTCCTGAGTCCTTCACGCGACGCATTGACCGACCACTTGCCGTGCACCTACCTACTCGCAGTGCCCATTGTGCTGTTCTTCGAGCACGATGTTTCCTCGACCGTCGACTCGACCACCCGTGCGAGCACGCCAGCCGCAATAAAGCGTTGAAGTCGGCGTTCCACCGACAGCGGCGTCATCACCAGCACGACCAACCCACTGCTCCTTGTCGACAGCCATGTCAGCGTCATGTACGCAATCGGAGACCCCATCGCGGCCGTTACACAGTAATGCTCGGTCGTCATGGCTCTGCTGCGATATATCGCACCGTTTCGCCCACATCGCCCGCACAGACTCTTCGGCGCCTTCCCACAACTCCACCTGTGGGCAGCTTCGCCAGCCGCGACCATTCACGAGACAGGGTGTGCTCTCGAGCGATCCCACTAGGTCATCATGGGTCCCGCTTATCTACGACCGCAGGACCCTGGAGTCCTCTTCGACTCCTGCACTTATCCCAGTGCCGCCCACCGGAAAGATAAAGACCCCGTGCCTCTCCACGATGACGACTTGGACTGTCCACGGACATCTTTGTTCCGCGTCACGATATCTCTTGTATATACGTCCTATTAATGTGCACTTCGGGTTCATTTCTCTGAGGGGGGGGGGGAGTAATCTGTGGCGTCATCATCATCATCATTTAGTGGCAACGCGCCGCGCCTCTCACGCAGTTCATGCGTATCTCGAGGCGCGAGCCAGAGAACGAGTTCACGCGCCTGGCTGTTCGGACGCAGGCAGCCGCCGCCGCTCCGCTTCGGCAGTTTCCGAATAAAGTGGCGAGAGTTCGGCACGGCCACGTCGGCCGCCTTCACGACGTCTTCTCACGTCTCGTCTCTATCTCTCGCTACAGTACCCACTGTGCGTCATAACGATGACGCTGATGACGATGACGATCGCGATGCCATACAACGCATGGCATCGCGATATGGTCTCACGCGCATATCGGTTGACTACATGCAACCAACCACCACCCGAGGAACCTGCATCAATCTCGTTTTTGCAAACTTTGGACTACGATCCATCCAGGAACCGCTCTCCCTCCATTTCACCGACCTCAGTGTTTGTCACGTCTTTGATGATGTACTGGGCGAATTTCACGGAAGATTCACGGTTTACCGATGAACCTCCGGAGCTTCGCCCACTCATCATCATTCACTCCGTGGATATGCTGCGATTTTTTTCAGGGATGAAAATTCTGTGGTTATTCGCAGCATGATCGTCTAACTCAGCGCGTTTCATGCCGTCGTTACAGCTGCTGAAGAGGGTTGGCAATGACACTACGTTTTTTTTACAGCGAAAGCTGTTATGAGATCACAACAAGGGTCGTTTTTGCGCCGTAGTTGTCCGCCGCCGCCGCCGCCGCCGCCGCCGCTGCCGCTGCCACCGCCGCCGCCGGTGTCCGTAACCAATGTCGCACGCAATAAGAAAAAAACTAATAAATACAAAATCGCAGCATATCCGCGGAGTCAATGATGACGAGTGGGCGAAGCTCCGGAGGTACATCATCAAAGACGTGACGGTGGTTGGTTGCATGTGGTCAAACGATATGCATGTGAGACCATATCGCGATGCCATGTGTTGTATGGCATCGCGATCGTCATCGTCATCAGCATCATCGTTATGATGCATATGGGTACATTCCATGGTGGTTGGTTGCATGTGGTCAAACGATATGCATGCGAGACCATATCGCGATGCCATGTGTTGTATGGCATCGCGATCGTCATCGTCATCAGCGTCATCGTTATGACGCATAGTGGGTACATTCCATGTGGTGTGCCGTGATAGCAGCGTCATTGTCATCACAAAGGAAGATACTGCTGGTTACGCAGTATCTCCCTGTGTGCTGGTTACGCAGTTACGATGTGCATGTGAGACCATATCGCGACGCCATGTGTTGTATGGCATCGCGATCGTCATCGTCATCAGCGTCATCGTTATGACGCATAGTGGGTACATTCCATGGTGGTTGGTTGCATGTGGTCAAACGATATGCATGCGAGACCATATCGCGATGCCATGTGTTGTATGGCATCGCGATCGTCATCGTCATCAGCGTCATCGTTATGACGCATAGTGGGTACATTCCATGTGGTGTGCCGTGATGGCAGCGTCATTGTCATCACAAAGGAAGATACTGCTGGTTACGCAGTATCTCCCTGTGTGCTGGTTACGCAGTTACGATGTGCATGTGAGACCATATCGCGACGCCATGTGTTGTATGGCATCGCGATCGTCATCGTCATCAGCGTCATCGTTATGACGCATAGTGGGTACATTCCATGGTGGTTGGTTGCATGTGGTCAAACGATATGCATGCGAGACCATATCGCGATGCCATGTGTTGTATGGCATCGCGATCGTCATCGTCATCAGCGTCATCGTTATGACGCATAGTGGGTACATTCCATGTGGTGTGCCGTGATGGCAGCGTCATTGTCATCACAAAGGAAGATACTGCTGGTTACGCAGTATCTCCCTGTGTGCTGGTTACGCAGTTACGATGTGCATGTGAGACCATATCGCGACGCCATGTGTTGTATGGCATCGCGATCGTCATCGTCATCAGCGTCATCGTTATGACGCATAGTGGGTACATTCCATGTGGTGTGCCATGATGGCAGCGTCATCGTCATCACACAGAGAGATACTGCTGGTTACGCAGGTGGCTACTACGTACTACAAACAACAAGGGACGCACGACCCACGGCAAAGAAGTGATGGTGGTTGGTTACATGTCGTCAAACGATGTGCATGTGAGACCATATCGCGATGCCATGTGTTGTATGGCATCGCGATCGTCATCGTCATCACGCAGGTGGCTACTACGTACTACAAACATGGGACGCACGACCCACGGCATAAGGACCTTCGCTCCTAAATATCACCTATGACAGATTCGGAATCGAACCCGGGTCCTCTGCGTGGCAGCCCAGCACTCTACCACTGAGCTACGCCACTGCTTGAAACTGCGGTGCAAACTGATCCTATGCAGGCTTCATGTCGGGTAAGAAATCGCCTTAACGTGTGTTGTAAAGCGTTTTAGAACAGTAAAGTAACAACCAGGCGTCACACAATACGAATTGCGTAACGAGTGGGTCGTTCAATGCTCCAACCCATTACAAAATGGCGTAGGGAAAGGCGGGGCAAAATGAGACACGGGGCAAAACGCGACATTTTGGCTTTGCCGACCTCTATAGCTAATACAGAAAGCACTTTTCTTTGTTTCTATATTTCAGCTAGAGGTGCTGGTAGTTGTCCACCTTTTTATGTGTAAAAGTTGATGATTGCTCACAGCGTACGCTTGGGAAAAATTACGCGGCTGGTGTCAGTGTGTTCGTGACCCGTCAAAAAGGGGCGAAATTCTTCTCGGCCAAATTTTCGGATCCGTGCATGAAGCTACTCTGGCATCAGTACAACAACGTAAGTATTTATATTGTTAGAATATGCTACTATCTACATACCACCAAAATTTCAGGTCACTTGGTGCGCGGGGCCAAAGCGGAAATTTTTTTGAATTTGGGCATGTGAGGGGGGGCAAAACGCGACAAAAAGGCATTGAATTGCCTTAGAGAGTGTCTCATTAAGTGAACCATTAACTTACACTCATTATATATTATATTTTATTGTTTAGGAAGGTTCGGACGCACAAGATAATATCATATACAGCTTCCTGGGAGGAAAACGACGTGAAAAAGCACTGACTGCTGTTCAGGACACCCACTCCATTCGTGCTGCATCGAGATTTTTCCGCGTTCCCAAGGATTCTCTCAAGAGGCGAAAGCAAATTTGGAATAATCTCCAAGTCAAGCCGTTCACAAACACGTCTCGCCATCGAGTTTTCCTTCAATACCTAATTTCTGCTAGAAAATTCGAATCTAGCACAGTTTTAAATTCATCGCCTCACGAAGCCCGGCTTACGAAGCTGAAAGCCGCAAAACGCCCGCGCAGTTCTGCACCAAAACGGCAAAAGGAGGCGAAGAAGATGCGTCAGATTATATCTAGCGTCCAATTGTTGAATAATCCAATGAAGTGCAAGCTTTCAACAAAATACAACAATAGCACAAAGAAAGACTGGTGGTGTTTGATCTGCAAGGAGTTTTAGAGCAAAACAGCACTGCATTCTGTCTGGATTCAATGCGTGGAGTGCAAGGACTGGGGTGATGAAGGCTGCGGGAGGGCCCACGGAGTTTAATTTCAATGCTTCTACTGCAAAAACTGAAGGGTTAATTTTTTTTTCACGCTGTCTCGTTTTTCCCCGCAGGTTGGGGCAAAATGAGACATCTGGTGCATTTTTTTTATTTCTTTTTAAAATAAACTTTTTAACAGTGGCAACATGGTCATATTTATGTAGCACATACCTTGTACCCAAAGGAAACTTTATGCATTGTCGTTTAAGGGTAAAGAGTGAAATAAGAATAAATATTCACTATTTTCAAATTTTTGTCTCATTTTGCCCCACCTTACCCTAATTCTTCATCGTCGTCAGCCACAGAAGCAACAAAGTGCGCATAATGCGTTACAAGCGTGCAGCGGGTACCGCGCTTTTCCGAAGAATGAAGAATATTGGTATAGTAGACGCTTCCCCACTACACAAAAATTATGATGATTTATGGCGTAGTGGGTACCATGTAAGTGCGCTTGTAGTAGTTGCCCCAAGAGTGTTTAAAAAAGGCTCTAGAAAGGCCGACTTTCCAGCTTTCGCTGTGACTGTGCTGCGCGTTCCGCGCAGGCCTGGCGGTTTTTTTTCTCAGTGCATGGACACCTGGTTGCAGAGCATAGAAACTACGCTGTCTTGTCGTTTGTCAGCATAGCAACTATGCTTTTGCCTTTGGCCTTTACAAAACAAAATTTGCTTCCTGGATAAAAACAGAAACTATATTCCCCACGTTCCTTTCGTTCCATGTTTCTTATTGTTGACAGAGAGTATCCGTTTATACCATCCCCCTCCTATATTAGGGTCAGAAGCGACCATATTAGGGTCAGAAGCGACAATGAAAATTTTAACGGGCACTCGTATATTCACAACCTCCTGGGAAAACTATCACTGTAGCATGGATATATGGCACAGGCAAGAGCGCCGGCGAAAGAAGAGAACGAGGACTGTTGCTGATGCTCGCGCTTGCCCCGCTTGACATCTGGTCGCTTCACCTCTGCCAGTTCGCTACTTCGAGGCCTCAAGTGGCAGACGTGTCTTTGCTATCTGGACGACGTCGTCGTTTTTTCAAATGATTTCGATACCCATCTTCTGCGCCTCGCAAGTGTCCTGGAATGTCTCACACATGCTGGGCTGCAACTGAACTTGAAGAAGTGTCATTTTTCTGCCCGGAAGCTCACCATCTTAGGGCATGTTGTCAGCAAGGACGGTGTCCTACCCGACCCTGCGAAACTCCGCGCCGTTGCTGAGTTTCCCAAACCATGGACACTAAAAGAACTCCGGAGCTTTATTGGCCTATGTTCATATTTTCGTCGATTCGTCCATAATTTCGCATCCGTAATGGCCCTTCTAACACGCCTACTTGCTGACAGCCAAGGCATTTCGGCGTGGTCTTCCGCTTCCGACGACGCATTCGCGAAACTGCGTCATCTGCTGACATCTCCACCGATTCTCCGTCACTTCGACCCAGATGCCCCAACCGAAATCCACACGGACGCTAGTGGAGTCGGCCTTGGCGCTATTCTTGCTCAACGCAAGTCTGGCTTCGACGAGTACGTCGTTTCTTATGCCAGTCGCACTCTTACCAGAGCTGAAGAGAATTATTCAGTCACAGAAAAAGAATGTCTAGCCATCGTTTGGGCAATCGCAAAGTTTCGACCTTACGTATATGGCCGCCCATTCGATGTCGTGACTGATCACCACGCACTTTGCTGGTTATCATCACTCAAAGACCCATCTGGTCGTCTAGCTCGTTGGGCCTTGCGTCTCCAAGACTATGATATCCGTGTGGTCTACAGATCAGGCCGCAGACATTCAGATGCCGACGCTCTTTCCCGCTCTCCACTTGCCCATGATTATGGAACTGCGTCTGTTTCCAGCTACGATGCTGCGGCGCTTGCATACACCGACATGCCTTCTGAGCAGCGCAAAGACGCTTGGATACTCTCTATAATGGAGTTCCTGTCTCAGCCGTCCCCACGTACCACCCCTCGTTCACTGCGACGCACAGCTCGACATTTCACCATCCGCGATGGACTCCTGTACCGTCGCAACTACCTTTGTGACGGCCGCAAATGGTTGCTGGTGATTCCTCGCCACCTACGTGCCGATATCTGCGCCTCCTTTCACGCGGATCCCCAATGTGGCCACGCCGGTGTAATAAAAACGTATGCACGCCTCCGGCTGCGATATTACTGGCGTGGAATGTACCGCTTTGTCCGACAGTACGTACGCTCGTGTCCCAAATGTCAACGCCGGAAGAGCCCGCCGCACATGGTCGATGGACCACTACAGCCGTTGCCTTGCCCCTCCCGGCCTTTCGACCGCATCGGAATAGACTTGTACGGTCCCCTTCCCTACACGCCCGACGGAAACCGCTGGGTGATTGTCGCCATTGACCACCTGACACGCTATGCTGAAACTGCCGCGCTGCCAGAGGCCACATCACGTGAAGTTGGCTTATTTATCCTTCACAAACTTGTTCTTCGCCACGGCGCGCCTCGTGAGCTACTCAGCGACCGCGGACGTACGTTCCTTTCCGAAGCCGTACAAGCCCTTCTTCGTGAATGCAATGTTGTGCATCGGACAACCAGCGCGTACCATCCGCAAACCAACGGGATGACAGAGCGCTTTAACCGCACTCTGGGTGACATGCTGTCCATGTACGTGTCCGCTGATCACACCAACTGGGACCGCATACTACCCTTTGTTACTTACGCTTACAATAGCGCCACTCAGTCTACGACAGGATTCTCTCCGTTCTTCCTGCTCTACGGGCGCGAACCTTCCTCATTCATGGACACCATCCTTTTGTATCACCCGGACGCTTCAGAATCCACAACTCTATCTGAAGTCGCGACTTATGCCGAGGAATGCAGGCAACTCGCACGTTCCTTCACCGCGCAAGATCAAGCGCGCCAGAAGGACCGTCACGATGAAAACCTGCCTCACCACTCGTATTCGCCTGGAACGTTGGTATGGCTTCGCGTTCCCTCATCTGCTCCTGGCCTTTCCACAAAGCTACTGCCGAAATACGAAGGCCCCTACCGAATCCTACGTCAAGCCTCCCCGGTCAACTACATTGTTGAGCCCGTTCAACCGTCGACGGACCGACGCCGTCGAGGCCGCGAGACTGTTCATGTGGATCGCTTGAAGCCGCACTACGACCCACCCGTCGTACCCTGTTCCATAGGTCGCCAGGATGGCTCCTTTTCTGCGGGGGGAGTGATTTGTAGCATGGATATATGGCACAGGCAAGAGCGCCGGCGAAAGAAGAGAACGAGGACTGTTGCTGATGCTCGCGCTTGCCCCGCTTGACATCTGGTCGCTTCACCTCTGCCAGTTCGCTAATAAACGTCTCACGGGCTTACCGCTAAACGCATCCTATTATCACAAGTACACATGCATGGTACGCACTATGCTATAAATCGTCGGCATTTTTTTTATGTACGGAAGCTACAACTATAATTCTTAGATACAATGCTTAAATCCCATTGGTTCGCGTTGTGCCTCGTAAGTCTCAGGTAACCGAAAAAACGGAATTTTTCTAAAGAAAAAAAAACCCCGCAGATCCCACGTACTGTGGGTATCGATGTAATGCGAAGCAGCCAGGAAGGAGCAAATCATGCTTTAAATAATTTGCATGTCATGTTTTACATGCTAGGAGCTGTCATTTATGTTCGTGATACAGTCATGTCACTCAATACCAAATTTGGTGCACCTCAAGCTAACGAAACGGCCGCGAGCACGCCATGAGCGTGGCATGCAAGTCATGACGCACATGACAAGTCATGAATTCCATATTACCACTTGTCATTTATGTTCGTGATACAGTCACGTCACTTAATCCCAAATTTGGTGTATATCAAGCTAACAAAACGGCCGCGAGCACGCCATGAGCGTGGCATGCAAGTCCTGTCGCTCATGGCATGTCATGACTACCATATTGCCACTTGTCATTTATGTTCGTCATACAGTCACGTCATTCAATCCCAAATTTGGTGTATATCAAGCTAACGAAACGGCCGCGAGCGCGCCATGAGCGTGGAATGCAAGTCATGTCGCTCATGACATGTCATGATTTCCATATTGCCACTTGTCATTTATGTTCGTCATACAGTCATGTCACTCAATACCAAATTTGGTGTATCTCAAGCTAACGAAACGGCCGCGAGCACGCCATGAGCGTGGCATGGAAGTCATGTCGCTAATGACATGTCATGATTTCTATTGGCCACTTGTCATTTATGTTCGCCATATAGTCACGTCGCACAATACCCAATTTGGTGTATATCAAGCTAACGAAACGGCCGCGAGCACGCCATGATCGTGGCATGTAAATCAAATCATGTTGTTCATGACATGCACGTCATTATTTTCATACTACCACCTGTCATTTATGTTCTTCTTACAGTCATGTCACTCATGACATGTCATAATTTCTATTGGCCACTTGTCATTTATGTTCGTCATATAGTCACGTCGCACAATACCAAATTTGGTGTATAGCAAGCTAACGAAACGGCCGCGAGCGCGCCATGAGCGTGGCATGTAAATCAAATCATGTTGTTCATGACATGCACGTCATTATTTTCATATTACCACCTGTCATTTATGTTCTTCATACAGTCACGTCACTCAATCCCAAATTTGGTGTATATCAAGCTAACGAAACGGCCGCGAACACGCCATGAGTGTGGCATGTAAATCATACTTTTCATGACAAGTTAGCCATGAGTTTCTGATATGACCAGCCATTTATGTTCGTCATACAGTCATGTTATGCCATACCAAATTTGGTATAAATACCATTAACGATACGGCCAGGAGAGCACAAAGTCGTAGGCGGCTAGATAGATAGATAGCTGGATAGACAGATAGCTAGATAGATGGATATGCTCAAAGTCGCCGAAGTTCGCTAAGAAATGCTTCGCATTTAATAGCTGGATCATTCTCTGGGGCAACGGGCAACAATAGGCACATGTGTGCTCCCACGAAGTCCCGTTGTATTATGCAAGGTACACCCACATTTGATCACACCTCAGAGCAAAACTAGGCACTCTATACACTACTCGAGCTGTGCAGGGATTGTTTTGTTTTTGCTGAAACACAAGCAACCCCTTTTTTCAACATACAAATATTAAAACCTGAAAAAAAAATTAAAAAGACGGTGTGCTGACTGCGTGCGTTTTGCGGGCTGTCGTTTTCCCAAGGTTTAACGACTCGTACAACAGAAAAAATAGAACCGAGTCAATATGCCTATTTAGGATTATCTAGCTGCAATCCTTGGCGGCCGAAATTCCAATGAGCAAGATCAGAATATTGTGTTGTCTATTTTTTTATTCTCGAAAAAGGAAGTCTACTCTGTAAAGTACACGGGGCCTTTATGGGTTAAAAAGTCAGCAGCAGTTAAAAAATCACCCACCAGGCCTGCGTGGTTCAAGCAGCACAGTCGCAGCGAAAGCTGGAAGAGCAGCCTTTATGGAACCTGCTGTAGACTCTCCTGGGAAAACTAACACAAGTACACATGCATGGTACGCACTATGCTATAAATCGTCGGCATTTTTTTTATGATGTACGGAAGCTCCAACTATAATTCTTAGATACAATGCTTAAATCCCATTGGTTCGCGTTGTGTACCTTACGTATATGATTTATTCAAACGGTACCTCTAATAGAAGATAGTGCCTAGAGTTCAATAATTGCGGATAGCAAATGCCTCTCTAGTTTCTCCCAAACCGAAAATCTGACTGAAATATGTAATGTTTCAGCTCTTTGAGGTTGTGGCATGCCACAATAAAAAATACGCCACTGCTTTCGCTAATTTCTTCGACGTGTCAGAGGGATGCCTGTGTAATCCGAAAATAACGGGATCTCAAGTTGTAATTGCAATGGTCGCAATTTTTAGCTTTGCACTTATCTTTCTCATAGCAAACTCTGCTTTTCATGTATTATTTGATGTAAATAACGAATGAAAAGCCGTAGCAGCACATACCCTTTATCAAAGAGCACAACTACGTCACACGTGTACATTTCTTGCGAGAAAAAAAAATTAGGCAGATCCCAAGTACCATGGGAAACGATGTTATGCGAAGCATCCGGAGGTACGGTGACAGAGTTGTAATTTTTTTTATTGAGCGATATGTTATGAAATGGCGCTAAAGATACGTACAAATGTTGCACGCACAGACATGTTGAACAGTCGCATATGTTTCATATAACCAGTTGTTTACAGTTGTGTAACGATGCCAACAGAAACATGGGTATTGCCCACACCAGAAGCCGTAAGCTGATATGTTGAGCTTGTGCTTGAAAAGATGGTAGCCCTGGATAGCGCTACGTAAACCAACTACAGTGGATGGCGCTTAAGTATACAACTGACGTCCATCCGACATGACTCCTCCGTAATAGGAGCGCGTATGTAATATTTATAAAATTATATAGCCAGCACTTCAACCACAATATACATTTCACCAATATTACGCCTGCATAGGCTGTTCTTCCAAAGCAGTTTCAAGACCTGACGTGGCTCTGTGGTAAAATGCTTGATTGCCACGCAGAATGCTTGGGTTCGATTCCTGCTGAGACTCTGATTTCTATTCTTTGTATTCCTCGCGTCAACGCCGCCGATGTCCGTTTTTCTTAACGCTGTCGCCTTTAAACTACCAGTGTCAACGCCACCGATGTCAGTTTCTCTTAATGTTCTCGCATTTAAATTACCAATCCCTGTTCTCGGGTAGATATAAATTGCCGAAGTCCTGCGGCGCATACCCGCATTCCGCGGCCCGTGGTATACGGGTATGAGCCACACGTGTCTGGAGAAATGAGTTTGACGACGTACGCGCCGGGATTTTCACGTTATTCATGTCATGACCAGCCAGACATATTCGTCAATACCTCTTACCCTCCCATAAAAATGTTGGTCTACCTCAAGTTAAGGAGGCCATGACGAGAGCACCCAGACGTAGGCGGCTAGATAGATAGATAGATACGTAGATAGAAATGCAAAAGTGCTTACAGTACGCAAAGAAATGCTTCGCATTTAAAATACAGTATGATAGCAGTAGTTTTCGCGCCGGGTGCTGCTATGAGAGAATGTCGATCCTCGTCGTCACCTTCAAATCGTTAGGCTTCCTTCAAAATTTCTCTGCGTTAGTGGGCGTGATAAGATCATTAAATAGTGTGGCGGCTATTTGAATTCTTTCAACACTGTTCCGTCCTCATAGTTTACACGTTCCCACTTTTCCTCTCTTTTCACCAACTGTCGTTCAAGAACGCAGAGCAACAGGTCACAACTTTGACTGACGCCGACGTCTTATCATTTCAAGTAAAAAATATGTGTATCTTTACCTCCATGACTGAGCTAGTGCTGTGCGCAAGTGCTGACGTTTATATTGGTAGTTACACGCGAGGTATTTGTCATAAGTACTTGGTGTTTACAGTTTACCTTTCTCTCATTATGCGAAAGTTTCGCGCACTTGTAGTGTAAACATATTCTGCTATACCCCTTTCGTACACCGGTTTATCGGCCGAACAGTGGGTATCACATTTTCTTTACCAACAACAGTGTCGCTAACCGTCATCGTGGGTATAAACCAGCTTTCCTTGGCGACCACGGGAACAACAGTGGGTATACGCCACAATTGCTGAGGTCATCAGCACCGTCGTATTAGCAACCGCATTGATTTCCGCAGCTGTGTTCAGTACTATTCATTCTCATTGAAAATGTAACGTCCATTAGCACTTAAAGTAACTAGACTATATGATCCGCCCGACTCTTGGTCTATTCCCCCTGACTAGATAAGTGCCAATCATGCCAGGAGCATCAGCATCATGGTTATCACTTCAGGAAAGATGACAACGGTACGGTGAACCTCGCGCACCAGCAACAGGAACATCTGCTTAGCCGTATGTGAATTTCTGGCAGACACTAAAAAGAATTCCGTGCTAATTTATTTTCACTTAATTTTTTGCACTTCAGCCTTTCTCTTATTAATTGATTGCATAGCGCTGTATTGTCCCATAGTTACTATATTGCCACATAAAATAATCATCTGAAAAAGTTTTTTGTATATTCCCCAGTCAACCGATTAGTTTTCTTTTTGTTTTAGGGGCGAAGCTCCTTATGCCGTGGGTCGTGCATCCCTTGTAGTTTGTAGTACGTAGTAGCCACCTGCGTAACCAGCAGTATCTCCCTGTGTGATGACGATGACGCTGCCATCACGGCACACCACATGGAATGTACCCACTATGCGTCATAAGGATGACGCTGATGACGATGACGATCGCGATGTCATACAACACATGGCATCGCGATATGGTCTCACATGCATATCGTTTGACCACATGCAACCAACCACCATCACGTCTTTGATGATGTACTGGGCGAATTTCACGGAAGATTCACGGTTTACCGATGAACCTCCGGAGCTTCGCCCACTTATCATCATTCACTCCGTGGATATGCTGTGATTTTTTTTCCTTCTTCTTCGTATCAAGTATAATCTATATCCCTATATTAACCGCCAGTTCATGGCCAATCCCCCCGAAGTGGGTAAGTGTCAAAAACCACGATCGAGCAAGCAAGCAAGCATCTCGGGAAATTATCTACTAAATTTAAAACCGTGCGTGGCCGACTTGTCACGGAACACCGCTGCCATGGTTCGAAGCCGCCTGGCCTGAGCTGGCCGGAGCCGATCGGTTCTGCATTCAACCTTTTGGTGGTTTGGCGCGATCTGCTGCGGGTTGTTGGTCGCGGGGTGGGTGGCAGTGTTTCTGTGATTTTTCTTTAGATTTTCCCGCTTTTATGATCTGATTTTACTGTAAGTACCTGATGTCTCTTTCCTCTCCTGGACAGAGAGCCTTCCTCTGGATAGCCTCTCTTCCCACAAATGATATGCCTATAGAGGCTTTTTTGCGCAGTGGCATTCACAGCTTTCCAGTTGCACTAGTGCCGAACAATAGGGGAATAAGGCGTGTGACGACCCCGAAGCTAATTTAGGAGGAAGTGCGGAAAGCGACCCCACACTCTCGGAGTGTTACCGAAGTTGGACAATTTGGCAAGGGCGGCATTTTGTGTTGCCCTCCGGACCGGGCCTGTCTATCTGACCTGTAAAGTGCGCAATGTTTGCATCCCATGCAATGAGCCCATTTATCCCTGCTCATCTCGCTTGCGTTGAAGGCTTATTTCCCAAAGTTGACTGTAGCCTGTGCGCTTCAGATGTCTTGGAAATGTTTTCTGCTGACTGGGGGCATATCAGTGTATCGATGCTCAAGAGTCTCTGATAATCAAGAGTCCCCACAGAGTCATTGTGACATTTGCCAGTGTAAATAGGCCCAGAGAGGTTAAGGCATGACCCTTAATATATAGAGTTGAGGCACTTGCTTCCCGTCAACTGCAATGCTTTCAGTGTCGGCGATATGATCACCCCATTAAGGGTTGTCGATTATCTCCGCGATGCCACTTATGGGGAGAAGACCATGACACAAAACATGTGCTTCTCAGAGCGAAAGATGCTGTCTTTGTCAAGATTTCCACTATGCCAATCATTCCAAATGCCTAGCGAGAGCTGAAGAGCTTTAAAATTTAGAAATTATAGAAAAGAAGCGATGCTCACGCGGCGAAGCTCGAGCTATGGTATCAGAAAGTTCCCACGGATGCGCTGAAGCTGCTGCTCGTCATTCGCAAGTTATGAATACAGCTATAGGCGATCTTGTAGCCGCTGCTGCTGAAAAGGGGATGTCGAAAGCACTGAGCGCACTTTTTGCAAACTTTTCCGAGACAACTGGGCAAGTTATGTCAGATCACATGACAAAAATCTTGCCATTTGCAGGGCGATCTGCGATTGATCATGCACAACTATGAGACATAATTGAGGAACCGGCGATTGAAGCCGCATCTGGTAATGTTGAAGACACTGAGCCTACAACATCTCGTTGCGAACAGGAGGGTGGCAGTAACTCGGAGACCACTTACGAAAGCGTAGAACGCATGGATTTGGACATTAGAGCCAATAAATGCAAGGCTGCCCTTTGCTCCCCGAAATCCATTCCATTAAACAGACTGAAAAAAAGTCAAGACAACAGTCCATCAAAGAAGAAAGATTTCTTAAAAGACAGCATTCTCCAGAAAGGTGTTGGAACTGCCCGTTTACAGTCAACATAGTACATTAAAAGTACCGCAGCGGAAATCTCGTTCAATTTCTTCAGCAGTAACTGATTTGTTTCTCTGTTGTGCAGCATAGTCTCCATATTAAGTTCCATTACAAGAAACCAGGCTTTCAACACAGAAAGTTTTAATCTAGCAAACTATTATTACTTTCGTTTTGATCGCCGTTCTCGTGGAGGGGGCTTAGTTTGTTTTATCTCGAAAAAGATCTGTCATAAAGCAAATATTACCCATCAAACAATGTCTACAGAAAGTTCTTTTTTTTGCATTAGACAAAAATATTCCTGGCTATACACCGTTTTCTGTAATCAATGGCTATTATCCTACAGGCGTTGTCAATACTAATTCTTTGGATTATGCACTAACAGCGTGCAGAAAGAACGTAATGATAGCAGGCGACTTCCATTCACACCACATATTGCGGGGATACCGATCTGATGCCTGTGGTAAACTGCTAATAGAATGGACCAGCTTGAGTGATCTTCGTAGGCACTGTCCACTGACCAGAGGGAGCTGCGTTGCTGGCTGTGGGCCGGCTCAAGTTCGCTGACATAGGCCGCAAGGAGCAGGCAGTAAACAGACGCGCGCACGCGTCCCCCCCTCCTAGCCCAGCCACAGTCTTCACACTCAGCCACCACAGTCTGCACAGGGGGAGAGGTGCGCACATTGCTTTTTTTATCCGCTAGGCTGTGCGTTCTTGCGCTGCAGTCACATGTATAAACTCGACTGCACGGTGCATATTGTGTAAATTCCAGAAGCCCAACTTATGTATCTGCCCTATCTCGTCCTGTGGTAGTTCTGGCCTTTTCAAGCTGCTCTTGCTTCATTTCGGCCTGGTATGCCATCACATCAGCCTCCAACAGCGATCACCTACCAATATTTTTTGAAATGGTGTGCCCAATTTGGTTACTAGGTAAACATGTTCGCAATTATGTGAATTACAAATTAAAATATTCATTAGGGACACTTTTAAACAAATAGACAGGACTGAGTGACCAGGTAAAATCACTCAATATCTGCTCACTATAAGGGGATAGTATAAAAAAGCTGAATTCAGTGTTCAGTCAAATAAATGCAGTGCTCATGCACCATGGTTGAATTCTGACTGTGACCGCGACTATTGACGACGTAAATCCGTTTGGAAGAAATTACTTTACAAGCAGTGCCCACATAACTGCAAAGATTATAAATCCTTGCAGTTATGTGGATCATGCGGCTGCTACATTTAAACAGACGATTGACAAAGCCAAGGAAGATTACAACTCGAAACAATACAAATATACATGTCAGAAACAAAAAAAATAGGTTTTCCGACACAAAAAAGATTGTTCTGCCACCAATAAATTTAGAATCAATTTGTTTGTCATCCGCAGAATTAGTTCAGTCACTGGAAACAGTTGCAAGAGTATTACAGTGTCGATTTACATCGGTGTTACCGTATCATTCGCCTGTAACAGAAAAAGCTAAAGATTATAACGCAGTGACCTTCGCAGAAATAACGGAGGTAGTAAATTCACTGGAAGCCTTAGCACCTGCTCCGGATAATATATCCACAGGCATGATAAAAATTATGTTTACCCAGGCAGCACACTACGTCGGGCCGATATTGGTTTTAAGGCGGCTGTGGGCGGCCCAACCACGGTCCGTTGTTGCCGGCATGGAGCCAATATGGGCGGAGCCGTTGACTTTCGCCGGCAATATTGGGCCGATTTTGCCGTCCTTCAGGCGATGTTGGGCTTTCACCGGCAACATTGGGCCGAGTTTGCCGGCCTCCCGCCGTACTTCCGCCGATATCGGCTTAGCTGATGGCTTTCACCGGCAACATTGGGCCGAGTTTGCCGGCCTCCCGCCGTACTTCCGCCGATATCGGCTTAGCCGATGGCTTTCCCCGGCAACATTGGGCCGAGTTTGCCGGCGTCCCGCCGTACTTCCACCGATATCGGCTTAGCCGATGGCTTTCACCGGCAACATTGGGCCGTGTATGCCGGCGTCCCGCCGTACTTCCACCGATATCGCCGTAGCCGATGGCTTTCACCGGCAACATTGGGCCGAGCTTGCCGTCATTCTGACGTGTATCAGCTGCTTCAACTGATATCGGCAGCTGAAGGCTTTCACAGGCAGAATTGGGCCTTTTTTCCCGTATTGTTGCCGCTCTTAAAGCAATGTTGGCTGAGCCAATTGTTGGTTAGCTTTCATCTGCGAAGCTATAGTACCTTCTTGTCTTCCTTCAGACAGTTATATATTGCCCTGTTGAGAACGTCCTCCAGCTTCGCGGCGCTACAGGAGTCGTCGTCACCGACACAGGTACGGATTTTACGGTGGAAATAACGCAAACATATTGACATACAAGTCACCGACGGACAACCGCAACCAGCACCTGCATACGAATGGCCTCACCGAGCGGCTTAATAAAACCGTCGCTGAAATGCTGGCAATCTACTGTACGTCGACGTCGAACACAAGCTTGTAATGCCATAGAGCATTAAGCGCTTGAATATTACTCGCCGAAGCTGCAGGAAGCTGCTACATAGATTGGTGTACTAGCAAAAATAAGAAAGTGCACGCGTGCATTGTATGGTGCTAGTGCCGCATGTACTATTCGGGGCGCGAAGTAACGCCGAGTAAATAGCTTGCATCCTCTTCTTAGTTTCTGCAAGGACATTAACTAACAGTTATCACCAGAACTGTGGCTTTTCTAACCAAAAAGCGGCCTTCAGATTTATTCACATTAGATGGCCATTTCGTTGAAGATCTGCTCAAAGCTACAAAAACTGAACTTACATTCAAAGTACTTCTCTTTCATAAATGTTTTTGCCATTGGTCGGTAGACCTCACTGATATATCCAGCATCAGGATTCGGCCAATCATTCGAGCAGGAATACATTTAGCGGAAGAAGTTTTATGTGAATACTAATTCTGTACATAAACCGGGCCTTACATCATATTTCTAGCGCCACATCCTTTACATCCTTTCAGCCGCTGACCGCATGGTGTGAGTGCTTATAAATTGCACCAATAGTTTCCTGCCTGTGGGTGTGCACGTATTTACATACGCGCATGTTGTGGTCAAGCGTAACAAACACATTTGCTTCAGTGATGTCGCGTAATTTTGCCTTGTGAAAGTAGTAAAAAGCTCAACAAGGAATGTTGCTGTGCTAGTTGTTCATTACTTGAGAAAAATAGGTATGGCGCAAGAAAGACCGGGAAGAAGTGTAGACACGTTTTTTCAGTAAAAACCTTCCAAACCAACTTGCCCACCAAGACCAACAATCGTCAACGAACATACAAACACGTGTTCGACACGTGTTTGCCAGTTCGTGTTTTCACTTCATCGCCGTCTTTTTGTCCCATACCTATCATTTTGAAGTGAAAATCTCGTTGAACGATTGTTTCCCACGTGCTTTTAGAAACAGTCGTATTTAATGTTACTATTGCAAAAGAAGAAGAAATGCTGACCACAATACAAACAATTTAAAACAAAACGAGATGTTTCGGGCTCCCACACGGGAGCCTAGTTCACAGTGAAGTTTAAAAAAAATGCTGCTAAGAAGGGAGAGATCTTTTTTTTTTGAACTTCACTGTGAACAAGGCTCCCGTGTGCGAGCCCTAAACGTCTCGTTTTGTTTTAAATTGTTTTTATTGTGGTCAGCGTTTCTTCTTCCTTTGCAATGCCTCCTCCCGACCAGACGGGATTCCGTCAAACCCTCGATTTCGTTAATGTTGCTATTATTGCACGGGAAATACGATAAAAAATTCGGTTACAACGTGCTGTACGGAAAGTTTTCACGTAGCAACACGTTGGAACAAGCGACGCACTGGTGGTGGTTGTGGTTCGAAGAAGGAAAAGGCACCTAATTTCTGCAGCCCGGTCGGGAAAATTCCACATAGCCCACAGACGACATCCTGTGGAGGGGGGAGGGGACACGAGGGGGGGGGGTTGGCGCACACTATTGTCAGAGGCTGAGCCGTGCTCCTAAGAAGAGAGAGTCCGCAGTTTTTCGTCTTCTTCAACCTCTACCCCTCCCCCCCCCGCCTTTATCCTGTCGTTCGGACGTCATTGTCGCGAAACTTGCTTGACCAGGCAGGGAAGGGTAGCCAGCTCGATGAAAGAATAAGCTGTAGCTGTAGCGAGAGCAGGCTTTTTCGCTCCGGCCAGCAGAATTCTTCAAGTGTCGGTGTGTGGACATGTTCGGAGGAAAGTAAAAAACTTGTGCGAGACGGATACGCGGCAAGATTCCAGCACTATTTTCGGCAGAGATCACCGCAGCTAGCATCCAGTGCCTACGTGCGTCCATATTGGACTCGCTCGCTTCATTAAGGACACGTCTTGACTGCTCTTACGTCTGTCCAGTCAGATTTTTGTTCTCTTTGTCGTGCGTTCGCTATTGACCATGCCTTTTATTCGCTCGTGTTCTTACCGATCCAAGAGCCACACGTGAAAGGTATTCATGCATGCTTCTTTTCCGTTACATTCTTACCTTCAGATAAGGAATGCGTGCGTGCGTGTCCACCTTGTTTAGATGTATCGTATATGGAACCTTGCGGCACCACTCGCAACGTTTTTCAGGTCGCGTGCTGTAGTTTATTCAAGTTTCTGTCCCATTAGTTATGACTGAAAGTATTGTGATTTCCGCTTAAAGGATAGAGGTAATTTAATTTCCAGTCATGTGTTATGATGGACTAACGTTTGCGAACCAACCAAACTTTACTTTTCGGGGAAATCGATAAACATGGGGTGGGGGGCGCTCCTCCGTTAGTAACTAGCCCACTCGTATGCATGCTCTTCTAGTCTGTTTACCACCCGTAATCTCCCTTTCTCGCCGTTCCGCCTAACATGCTCATTGTTTTCTTCGGGTACATGTTTAATCAGGCTTCTTTCGTTTACATCACCAGTATTTTTTTTCGTTTCGTGATTCGTCACCGTCATTGCCGAAAAGCGCGATATCGTCCGCAAACCACAAGTAGCTATGATGTTCTTCGTTAATTCTTAATCATTTTTCCCGTTCTATGTTTTTAATTATTTATTCTGAATGTGCCGTGAATAACATTGAAAATATTGTAACTCTTCGCCTGACCCCATTCTCAATCATATTTTCGTGTTTTTCATGAGGAATACGGTGGCTGTGGGATCATTTTAGATGTTGGCTACGGTACCTATAGATGTTTAGGTGTTCTTTTATGGCATCATTGTTCCGGAACTGCTGGCGTGTGTTCATATGTGTGAATAAATTTCTGTTTATCACTTTGCAAATGTGTTGCTCCTTCATTACCTAGACGCATGCGTAAATGATGCAGCAGGACTTTAATCCTTTTAGGTGTGTTGGAGACAATATTGACTTTTCTTCCCGGCCTTGCACGGTTCCACAGAATTCCGGGTCTCAATGCTACGCTAAGACCCCAAATGGGTCGTTCTGCTTGCGAAGTATTTACTGAATACGGCGCCAACGGTGGTCGATGAATGCCATTGTGCGGCGAATAGGTTTTTTTTTGCACTGCTGACTTACAGTACAGTAATCACAGGAATACGGAACTATGCATGGTCGGCAAGCAGCCGTTTCACTTTATAACACGTGTATCAGCCTTTCTAGTCAAGCTACTGTACGCATCGAGCAACTGCCGCCGGTGTCCCCAATCTAAACTGGCTACGAGCATACTACAACGACAGAGTATATTACCTTACTCACCGCACAGTAAATTATCCATAATAACGAGAGCTAACCGTCGCACCGGCGGCTTCCCGACGTCGGCGAGGCCGACACCACGCCAGCATCGGCCAGCTTACATAGGCCCAATGACGGCTTGCCATCATCTGCTGAATAACGGCAGGCCGGTCTCGGACCGACGCCGGCAAGCCGTTATCGGCCGACGCCGGCAAGCCCTCATTTGCCCGGCGCCGGCAAGCCCTCATCGGCCCGGCACCGGCAAGCCCTCATCGGCCCAACGCCGGCAAGCCCTCATCGGCCCGGCGCCGGCAAGCCCTCATCGGCCCGACACCGGCAAGCCCTCATCGGCCCGGCACCGGCAAGCCCTCATCGGCCCGGCGCCGGCAAGCCCTCGTCATCCCGGCACCGGCAAGCCCTCATCGGCCCGGCGCCGGCAAGCCCCCTCATCGGCCCGGCACCGGCAAGCCCTCATCGGCCCGGCGCCGGCAAGCCCTCATCGGCCCGGCACCGGCAAGCCCTCATCGGCCCGGCACCGGCAAGCCCTCATCGGCCCGGCACCGGCAAGCCCTCATCGGCCCGGCACCGGCAAGCCCTCATCGGCCCAGCGCCGGCAAGCCCTCATCGGCCCGGCACCGGCAAGCCCTCATCGGCCCGGCACCGGCAAGCCCTCATCGGCCCGGCGCCGGCAAGCCCTCGTCATCCCGGCACCGGCAAGCCCTCATCGGCCCGGCACCGGCCAAGCCCTCATCGGCCCGGCACCCGCAAGCCCTCGTCGGCCCGGCGCCGGCAAGCCCTCATCGGCCCGGCACCGGCAAGCCCTCATCGGCCCGGCACCGGCAAGCCCTCATCGGCTCCGCGCCGGCAAGCCCTCATCGGCCCGGCACCAGCAAGCCCTCATCGGCCCAACGCCGGCTAGCCCTCATCGGCCCAACGCCGGCTAGCCGACATCGGACCGATGTGGGTGAAAGTAGCGCGAGCGTGATTTGCCGACATGGGGCCAATATTGCCGCCGACGTTTGCCGATGTTGGGCCGAGATCGGTCCAATGCCGGCGTGCTGCCTGGGTATTTATCACCCAATGGCCTCTCTAACATTCTTAATTTTTCTATAGAAAATGTATGCATTCACCAATATTGAAAAGATGCCAAGTAGTACTGCTGCTTAAAAACAGGCCGATGGTTATGCAAGAGATAATATTCGGCCCATTTTCCTCACCTCGAATCTTGTAAAACTTATAGAGCAATTAAAATGTAGGCATCTCAAAAATTGGACTGATGGAGAACATATACTAAGTTAATCTCAAATTCGGTTCAGACCCGGATCATCTATATGGTGTGCCGATATCTATTTGCAAAGTAAAAATTAAACTTGCTCGGCCCAAAAAACAGTACGCCGCCCTAGTTACCTAAGAAATTGCTAAGGCATATGAACGCATGAACACGCCATCTTCATTCGTAAACTCCGTATCTTTACATAGGTACAAAATTGTCTAAGCGGACGCACATTTTATTGCTCGCAGCACGGGTTATCTTCTAAAAAATAGATGCGAACAAGGGAGTTCCTGATGGGTCAGTTCTCTCACCCATTTTATCCAATATACGGCCGTAGTACTAAGTTTTATTAAAGCGTACAGTGACGTCCAAGTGTGTGTATACGCGGACTACAACGCATTTTTCGCATCTTCCAGTGACATACGTACGTTGTACAACATTCTACCGTCATCTCTGAATGAGATCGAAATATGACTTAATGACCTGAATTTGTCTCTCAATGTGAACAAAAGTGCTCTTATTGCTTTTCCGTTGACTTTTCCTGTGATAATCGCACTGACGTATGGCCAGGCCTTTATTCCACAGGTCCATTTGTTAAAATATATGGGTATAATATACACGGCTAATCTTAATTGGAGCTCGCACATTGAGTATATTGCAGCTAAAGGTTTACGTGCAATGGGATTATCAAGGCGTATCAGCAGCACTCGTTTGGGCATGCGTAGAAAAACATTGTTAGTGATCTATTGCATGTATGTCCGCGCAATATTAGAGTTTGGATGCGTTTTGTTCTCTGGGGGACCCGCTTATAAATTACACCTTCTTCTAACTGTAGAACGTGAGGCGTTGCATTTATGTCTCGGTCATCCAAAATTTGTAGCTAATAATATACTTTACCATGAAACATTCCTGCCATCTCTTCCGACCTAGCTTTAGAATTTTAACAGCTCAAGCATTCCTAAACCTATACGCCTCCTTACACAGACGCTCCAAATATGTATTTCTTAGTGAGCCATCCACATTTTAAATTCGAGCATTTCTTTGAGTACTGCAGGCGTTTTAGGGTATCTATCTATCTATCTATCTATCTATCTATCTATCTATCTATCTATCTATCTATCTATTACCTAGCCGCCTACGTCTGGGTGCTTTCGTGAACCCCCCCCTCAACTTGCGGTAAACCAAAATTAAAATTAGTATGGGAGGGTAACATGGTTTGACGAATATGACTCGCTGGTCCTAACATAAATAATGTGACAATCCCGTCGCGTACGTCGAAAAACCCTTCTTGCCAGACACGTGTGGCACATACCCGTATACCACGGGCGGGCATGTGCCACAGGTATGCGGGTATGTGCCACAGGTGATTGACAGTTTATATCTACCCAGGAACGGCGAGAATAGACATTGGTAATTCTAGCGCGAGAGCGTTAAGAAAAAGCTGGCATCGGCAGCGTTGACCCGACGAATGGAAAGAATAAAGTCAGGGTCGGAGCAGGAATCGAACCCAGGAATTCTGCTTGGCAATCACGTTTTCTAACAAAGAGTCACGCCAGGTCTCGCAACTGCTTTTCAAATAGACCCTAATATTCGTGACTCATCAACTGTGGTTACTAAGCTGGCTATCCCATTTTTTAAAACATTACATACGTACTCATACTATACAGCCGTCATGTCAGGTTAAGATAAATTGTAGTTAAGCGCCATCCACCGAAGTTGATTTAGGTAGTAGTGTCCATGGCTACTATGCTCGCGTACACAAGCGCTACATATCAGCTTACCGCTTCATATGTTGCTAATATCCATACTACTGTTGGAATCGTTACGCAACTGTAAACAACTGGTTACATAAAACATATCAGACTGTTAAACATTTGTCTGTGCGTACGACATCTGTGCATATCTCTAACGTCATTTCGTAATGTTTTCCTCGATAAAAAATTTGAATACAGTGAACTTCCCTCCGCATGCTTTGCATAATATCGATTCACAAAGTACCTAGGATCTGCCGAACATATTTTTAACGCGATAGCGTTAAAGAGCTCGTTTCGCAGAAATTCCGGCGCCGGCGTCGGCGTCGTTCGTTGTGAGCGAAAAATCATCATCTTATCCGTGACCGAAAAATCATCATCTTGTCCGTGACCGAAAAATCGAGAAACATGCAAATAAAATAAATAATAAAAATTTTCGGGTCCGAGTGAGGATCGAACCCAGGTCGTCTGCGTGGCAAGCAGGTGTTCTACCACACAGCCATGCCTCTGCTTGGATATACTGTGAAAATAACTTCCTCTGCTTGGAAATGCAGTGAAAATAACTTGCATGCTTCGCAAACGCAAGCGTCCTTTATATAGGCGTCGCAATATAACATGTAATATCCCAGGAATATTGCTTGGTACAAGCGTACATTGCCATCGGGCGTCAGAAGATGTGACTATCATAACGATTCCATAGTTTAAAGCCAACCACCCATTACAAACGGCACACACCTTACTGCGCGTATTCCCTTAACACCACGTAGTGGGTGCATAGCAAGTTCGAAAACATTTCCCACATTTGCCGCGCGTAATTTCTCCTGGTTTAAACCTTACTACCCATTCCATAGTATGCACTAAGTGATTGAAGTAAGCAGTAGGGACGGGATATCGCTATCGCGTTCAACTCTTAAAGGCGAAGCTTAAGGGTCCCCCCAATTTTTTTTTATGTGAGTGGTCTCGACTGCATCACCCTCAAATAATTTTTTTTGCTAAAGCTCCTAGAGCCGTTAAAAGTGTCATTTCGTGCATCATCATCATCTACCCAAACACGCTCATTCACACAGCAGTAATAGAATTGGAGGATATATTTAAAAAATAGCTAAGCTATTGCCTATTAGATATTTAAGCGGGTTGTTCATCTGTAAATGACGAAAAGGCAGGAGTAAGAATTTATTCGGCAGCCTTCAATTGGTCATTTTCTCTTCGCTTGGCCGACTGCACACCAATATTTCGGGCAGAATTAATCGTGATTATTCCCGCCTTGTGGAGACTCCCAACACATTTCTTTTCGGCAGTTATATTAACCGATCCCTTCTCTGTGTGCACGCCTTTAACAGTATCACATTCGTAGAGCTGCCTAACAGAACTTTACACTTATATGCCCAGTCATGTAAGGCTCTTCAAAAGAATTGACATTTGGGCATGTTTGATTGCGTTAAACATGATGAGTGGTTTTCAGCGCAAATCGACGAAGACAGGGGAAAACGAGGGACACGAACACCAGCGCTGGTGTTCGTGTCCCTCCTTTTCCTCTGTCTTCGTCGATTTGCGCTGAAAACCACTCATCATGTTTAAGGCCCTTCAGTCTGCTTTGAGTACCAGGTCATACTGGATTGACATTAAATGAGGCGGCGGACAACCTGCCGGCAGCATCCGCTAAAGGGACCCTGAAACGGTTTTTTGAAGTTTTGTCAGCGTTTAGGTTAGAGCATCATGAAACCATGCGCACCACAAATTTAGCGACACGCCGTCTACCAAGGCCGCTACGAACAATTATATCACACCCTGCTTCTCACCCCTGCCTTGCCTCCTCAAGTCATGAGACACGTTGGCATCGCTGGCGATCGCGGAGCTCTCATGAGCGCACCCGACGATTTGAGCTTCACCCAGTTATGACCCCCGAGATTGCACGCCGACAGGTTGCGAGCAATATCAGAGACCATAACCCAGATAGAGAATAAAACATTTATTTGATGTTCTGCGTGAGGAGATAGGTGAATGGGATCCTTAGTCTGGCATCCCATTCGCGCGGGCCGCTGTCCTCCCACGTTTCACGAGGGCCTCTCACGTCTTGGGATCCGAGCTCAGTGCGCCCGGCAGCACGCACGCCGTCTGGCAACGGAGACAAAGATCGCGGAGTGGTTGATATCTGCTCCGACAGGTGCCACCACCCTATCTGCCGATCTTACTTGAGCGCATTCCAGAAGCGATCAGTTCAGCAGCCTGGGGGGATGTCGAGCTACCGTTGGATGTCGTACTGTGAATGTACGGTTGGAAACGCGTTTGGCTGTGCAGCATTGATCTGCAGCAACATACACCTTTATAGCGTTGTAAGAAATTACAAAGTTTACGCAGAGAGCTTAAATTAGTCTGTAAATGACCCTTAGGACATATTCCACCGGCCCACAGCGTTTGTACAAAATCGCCAAAACCGTTTGAGGGTCCCTTTAAAGGACCTGTCCTACATAGTCTGAGGCCGTCCTCTAATAGCACGATCTCAAGATTCCGAAATTTCTGTCCGGAAGAGCAACGTACTAAATCTACTATCCTAAACGATACAAATTTCCAGCATCTTAGGTTTTCATCGAATACCACATGGTGTAGTAGAAGAGCACTGGAAGTAATGTTAACTAAAGTGCGATGCAGAATACCATTATTAAATTTTTATTTGCACAGGCCTGGTTTTGTTTCTTCCCCTGAATGCAATTGTTATAATCAAGCATAAACAATAGAGCATTACGTCACAGAATGTCGCAGATATCAAAATATTAGGCAAATATTTCAGAAACCACCTATTCAAAAACTTGGCCTTGAACTTTCCACATCGGCATTACTCTCCCTGGGGGCGTCGGCCCTGGAGTATTGCAACAGGGGCATATACGATGCTGTATTCAGTTATATAAAAGAAACAAAAAGACTACCATGATAATAATATAAGAAAATATATACGTTATTATTTCATGCATTTATTAAATTACCTGCATTTACTTACTTTTTCTGTTATTTATTACTAGTTTTAATTAGTATTGCATTAAGAAATCATTATTACTGCTAACATTTTTGCTTTACAAGTAATTATCTTTTTCGAGTAGTTTTTTTTCTTTTTTTTCCTTCACAAATCTTACTGCCGCATGCTCCCTGGCGATCCCCCCCATAGTGGGTTGAGCCAGTCCTTGCAGGACCCAACCAACCAACCAACCACCTGACCTGCTCTCGCCCGTGGTTGTGGTCACTGTGAAACCAGCTGAAAAACGCATCTACCAGGTAAACTTCGGACTGCTTCGGCAGCTTATTTTGTTAAAACGTGGGTCAGCTAATGGAGAGGGCTAACGGGCAGTATTATGGTCAGGGCTCGTACCAGGGACATAAGATACAAGGGGCTGCTTCTTCTTCAGAGCTGTTCCCTGTTGCACTTTTGGAATGTGATACTGCGGTGGGGGTAATGCGCTGCGCTTGCAGTCGTGATTTCTCTGGTTGCCGAGAATCAGACGCAACAAGGAAGCACATTGACTGAATTAAATACGCCCCCTTCATCAAGGAGTTATTTGCAAAATGTCTCTTCCATAGAATCATACGAAACTCTTGTGTGTCATGTACTTAGGCAAAGATTACCTTCCCTTTTGAGGGGGTGGGGGTGGCACAAGCTGGGTTGGCCGCACGCCCTTACATATTGTTTTAGGAGTTGCGTTATTTAAATTTCGACACCTATTGGCACATGTTGCATTTTCTTGTGGTGGTAAATATTTCCACCTGGTATATTATTGCTGTTGCTTTGTTCATCAGCCGATAATCGGAAGGCTGATATTCTCCTGGGGTGGAGTAAAGGCTGTGTGCTCCCCACCCCCACCCTCCCCCGTTTACCGACAAGTGTCATCAAGAATATCTGTTTGTGCAGGGCTACAAAAGTGCAGATGTGGTGCACTGAATTACAGCAAACTTTTTTGTTAGCATCGCGCGTGGGGTAGCTTCACTGTGACTCGCACAAATACGAAAGCGATGGGTCTGTGTTTCTGTCGAATCATATTTACAGGTGCTTAGAGACTCCGGGGCCTCATAGTCTGTAACAGTGTACGTGTACAAAAGCCAAATACTGACAGGGGAGCCTACTTGTGCAAAAAACAAAAAAAAAACCGGCAAAAGAACCGGCACTGTGAGAATCGATGTGATGCGAAGCAGCTAGCACGGAGCAAATCATGCTGTACATAATATGCATGTCATTATTTACATGTTAGGACCTGTCATTTGTGTTCGTCACACAGTCACGTCGCGCAATACGAATTTTGATGTATATCAAGCTAGCGAACTGGACGCAAGCGCACCATCAGCGTGGCGTGTAAATGGCATTGTAGATGACATGCATGCCAAGATTTTCATGTGACCACCTTCCACTTATGTTCGCTTAATGTTTTGCCTCGAATCGCAGCGACATGCGAGACCAATCTGCCTCCGTTTCGCATGCGTTCGTATTCTCGCGCTCTGCGTATCGTGCACACGCCATCCGCGTTCCAGCATTTAAATTGACGGACACACTGTTAATTCCAAAGTGTGTTCCTCGAACGCCTGTGCCCACTGAGAAGGTGTCGGTAAGAATCGAACGTGAGGCCCGTGTCTCCCTCCTTGCATGATTAGAGACGCTGCGCAAAGCGACGCTACTCAGGCAAAGCGCGAGCGCTGTAGAGTCCAACGCTACCGGCGTCCGTTTGCGTGCCCCGGCGCCCACCTGGCACTCTGCCAGGGCATGGCTGGAGGAACGGACGGACGGACGACCGGACGGACGGACGTGAGCATGAGACATTAAAGGCTTTCACCTTAAAATTTGGTGTATATCAAGGTTGCAAAACGGCCACAAGAGTGTCATGAGCGTGGCATGCAACTCATGTTGCACATCACATGTCATGATTTGCATATTACCACTTGTCATTTATCGTCGTCATACAATCACGTTACTGAATACCAAATTTCGTGTATATCAAGCTAGCGAAACGGCCACGGGAGTACCATGAGTGTGGCATGCGTCATGTTGCACATGACATATCATAGTTTCCATATTATCACTTGTCATTTATACCAGTCATACAGTCACGTCCCTCAATACAAAGTTTGTTGTATATCAAGCTAGCGAAACGGCCACAAGAGAGTCATGAGCGTGGCATGCAAGTCATGTTGCACATGACATGTCATGATTTCTATATTACCACTTGGCATTTATGTTCGTCATACAGTGACGTCACACAATACCAAATTTGGTGTATATCAAGCAAGTGAAACGGCCGTCAGCGCGCCATGAGCGCGGCATGTAAATCATGTATATAACATGCAGGTCATGATTTTCATATTACCACCTGTCATTTATGCTCGTCATGCAGTCACGCCCCTCAATACCAAACTTGGTGTATATCAAGCTAGCGAAGCTGCCACGAGAGTGTCATGAGCGTGGCATGCACTTCATGTTGCACATGACATGTCATGATTTCCATATTACCACCTGTCATTTATGTTGGTCATGCCGAAATGTCTTATCGTACAAATTTTTGGATATATCAAGTTAAGAAAACGGCCTCAGGAGCACTATGGCCATGGCGTGTAAATCATAGTTTTCATGACAAGTTATTTATGATTTTCATAATATCACCAGTCACTCCTGTTTGTCATACAGTCATGTCATTCCACACCAATCTTGGTATAAATCCCATTAACGATACGGCCAGGAGAGCAAAAAGTTGTACGCGGCTAGATAGATAGATAGATAGATAGATAGATAGATAGATAGATAGATAGATAGATAGATAGATAGATAGATAGATAGATAGATAGATAGATAGATAGATAGATAGATAGATAGATAGATAGATAGATAGATAGATAGATAGATAGATGGATAGATAGATACGCTCAAAGTCGCCGAAGTTCGCTAAGAAATGCTTCGTATTTGTGCTTGTGCAAATGCGAAGCTTGTGCAAAAAACAAAAAAAACCCGAAGAATAGGAGTGGACCTATTCTTCGGGGTTTAGGAGACATTCTCAACATATTACCCGCAGCTTACGACTGTAGCTACAGCTGAAAAGTGTGCAGCCTACTAATACTTGTTCCTTAGTTACGAGGTATATGCTCACTATAATACAAAAAAGACGTGAGCGCTATAAAAAGGGCACAGAACCGAAAAAGGCGTCACTCGCAATACGTTTATTCTCTGCAGAGCAACGATATACGTAGCCGCATTAAACAGGCGCAAAGCAAATCGCTTCACAGGCAGCTGAAGATATATTGGGGATGGGGAATAGCAAAAATCTCTCTATTCTAGACAAAACTGAAAAAATAGCCGCCGCAGGCGTGTCATTTGCACACATTTCGTTATTACATTAAAAAAGAAAACTCGAGATCAGGTTGCCTGTGCTTTTGATGACTAGCTGTAATGGGCACTCCACTGTGGGATTTGAACTATTGAACTAAGTTAACTAGGACAAACCTTTATAACAAGATTCTTGCTGTAGAAGACAGACATAAAATAAAATCTGTTGAACCTTTACTGTACGTTGAACCTTTCCGCACAACAATGTACTACCAACAGGGTATGATGTGCATAGAGCGGACACGACTTGTGGCGGTTCGTTTTCAGGTCCTGTCCCTGTTGACCACAGGGGAAACTCAACCACTGCCCAGTAGCGACTGTTGCGGCAACACTGCAGCAATCAAACCATCTGTTGACAGATAGTATATTGCAGTAAAATCTGATAATGGGTAAGTTATTCCCGAGCTCATCGTATACTTCAATTATGTATTGAACTGGTAATAAGACAGTCAGCTTGGCAAGGTTATTTAATGCAGTCGATCAGAAGCCGGCGTCCAGTGCACAGCCACAACTTTGGGCTTGAGTAAAGGTAGGGGGGGGGGGTGATGTCTTCGGTTTCGTATGTAAATTGATCAGTACACTCTAAGAAAAAAACCGGCTCGAGGGGGGGAGCAACGTCAACTTTAGTCCTCAAACCGTGTCGTTAGTCCACCAGAGGACCAATTGCGGTGGAGGGCGTGTCGTGCGCAACTTTGGAGGACTAACGGGAGGACGAATGGCTCACTTACTCCCTCGGGACGGGGTTGGAGGGAAGAAAAGTCGCTTTTTCTGCAGCCCTTGTTGGGAGCACGGCTCAGCAGCCTTTGAAAAGAAGGGTGCGCCTGACCCTCGGTCAGGTGCACCCTATTGTTCCGAAACTCGCCTTTCTACTTTGTGGGGGGTGGTGGTTGCAAGCGGCGGGGTGCTGAGGAGGTAGGAATGCGGCGAATGCATGTTCAAAGGTTCACTGTACTGATGACAAGCCTCGTCGGCCCGCTTACTGTTGCGATCAAGAAAATAACGCGAGAAAAGATTAATTTGTAAGGTGTTAATGCTGCACCGCCAATTATGAGGACTTGAAACTTAGTTTTCCAATAAGCTTCAAAACATTTACTGGCGGTGACAATCGTGCAATTGTGACAGATATTGCAGCGCGTATATTGTGTATCCATCCGCGCCGCACTTTCTTCTTCAGAATCGCTCACTGCAGTCACGAGTGCGGTTCGTGTTCGTCACTTGTGATTTTTTCTTGCTGTGATTTCGTGGAAAGCGAGTACCGCTATCTACACAGACTATCAACGCAGCTGCGAAATCATACTTTGCTGCATGTGCTGCAATTGTGGACGCGCATGCAAGTGTGTTTCTGTGGAACGGCTGGTCAATGGACTCAACACCAGAACTTTCCGGCGAAGAAATGGACACCCCAGCTTCGCAGCATCTTTTCTGCAAAGCTTCAAGAATAGACGCCGTCGCCTTGAAGTCTGATCACCCTTTTATGGATTAGCTGGCTCTGCAAACCTCGTGCCTCTGTTAATTCTCAAGGTAAGTTTTTTCATTTTCATCGCCTTGGCACATTGCATTATAAAGAATATGAAAACTGAAAAAGCACTGTGCGCGGCATGTTTTAGCATGTTGTATGAGCGTGCGATTGCGTAATCATTGGGGCTTACGTGATTAAGCCGTGCGCTTCTAGCTATTATATTTTTTAAAACAAAAACTTTTTTTTTATTTCTTGCAGGTAAAAGCCATCTTAGTTTTTCGAAAGCAAGCGCTGCACCATCTAAATGATGGCATTTCGTAGGAATTAAGATAGGTGTTAATATATTCGTGTTCGCCTTTTTTTTTTCTGGAACATTTGATAAGAACACCGAGGGTCAGCACAACGAAGAAATCAAAACCGTTGGCGATCTGTATCACTGCTCCTAGCGTGTGCAGTGTCATTCACGTGACTTCTTTTCCCGTGTCCTAATTTGCCGCTTCTCGCCAAGTCTTTACCTAGTTGAAGGTGTTTTCAAGAGTTGAAAGGTCACCGCGCAACTAAAAATTCTCAATAGGGAAAGTCTTGAAGTTGGTATACATAATTTCATTCAAGTTTGACAAAGCAAATTAAAATATGATCAGCATTATGGCTTGCAAGTGCTTAACAGAATCCATTGAAAGCAGTTAACGCGTTTTTCTAAGGGCTGGATGCTAAATAGCCGATAGTTTTGCAGTGCGCTTTTCTCCCTCAGTAGTGCGGCTTCGAATCGCGCGTTTGAGGAGATTTTACTTGATTTTCCTTTCGTAGTTCCAAGTGTGAACGAGATGCCGATCTCGTTTTGAGATCGCAGAGGTAAGCAACGATCCGCAGGGAAACTGCTGTTTCGAAAGATGCGCCAGAAATACGGTCGGCGACTGCATACACCTGCTAAATAGCTAGTAAACAATTGACTCTAAGTTGAATTGCTTGTAATTTTTTTCTTGACACCCCTCTCCGTATCAACGAAGATGATGTGGGTATTCTTACTAGACTCCGGTACTGTTGGGGTCAGGAGGTCTTCTACTGCAGCAGCGTATGCTTGGGCAAGTTAGTAATTCATGTTTCACTTTTTAGCGCACAAACGAAGGACCAAAAGCGACACGGACACAGCACTGGGCCTTCAACTGGACGACCAAGACCCACCGGTCATTTAACCTGCTGTGCCGCTTCATCAAGGTGAACAGCAGCCAACGGCCAGTACCGCTGGTGCACGTGGAGCACTGTTTGGGGAAAATAAATGTTTCTAGCCCTGAATTGATTTCTCCAATTTTTCGTTCCCACACACATACACGGATATAGTGCTGAGTAAAGCGCAGATGACCTAAGCTATCATGCCAGTCTGGCGAGGATGGCTAGGTCATTCACAGGTGAATGATTAGCGGATTACTCGTTAGTCCCTTCAAAAATTGTTCAAATGAATAACAATTTATCCGGAAGGAGTAACATTCGCTCTCCCAGGGATGATTTCTCGGGATCCACAGTTTGTCCTCACGAGAGTAACATTTGCTCTCCGAAGGATCATCTCTGATGGTCAACAGTTAGTCCTTACGAGAGTAACATTTGCTCTGTCAGGGACCATTTGCGAAAATCAACTGTTAGTCCTTACAGGAGTAACCATTAGTCCTCACAGGAGCAACCTTTAGTCCCTTTTAAGTTAATCCTTCAAGGACTAACTGTTTATCCTCTTGCAGTTCATCCCCAAAAGGACTATTGGTTGTGGCAAATCAGTTGATCCCCAAAAGGACTAACCTCCCTACCCCCTTTTAGTCCTTTTTTTCTTAGAGTGTACACATAGAAAAACTATGTAGGATGTTCTTTCAGAGCTAAGTGGTGCTTAAGCGTACAGTTTTATTGTAAGTTCTATCCTTTCCTAAAAAGTTTTTTCATGCTGATAGCGTCTTTGATCTCTTTATTTAGCACTCGTCAGCATCTCCAAGGGTACCATAGTAAGCGCATCCCGCGACCTCCAAAAGACGTGCTTGGCCTCAGACTCTAGCAATGTTGCAATTTTCCTTAAGTGTGCAATCATGGCGGTCGCCTTTACAGTCTGTCCTACATGGAGTTTTTATTCGACTACCACGAAGTTTCTTTTATACCGCGATTACAACGCAATCATATTGTTCAAATGTAGTCACGTTTTCCAAGCGTCGGTATCAAGTCCAGTGGCTACATTAATTGCCTCCAGGGCGGAAAGGTTCGGCCTCAAAGCCAGCCCCGCCATGAAATTGCATTTTTATTCATTTACTTTTTGATGGCTCTGACCGTCTTACGTGACAAATGGACAGAGAGACAGACGGACAGTTTTCTCGTTGTGTAGGCACAGAAATCTTACGCATTTACATGTAAAGATGTTTCGAAGGCAAGATTTCCAAGGTTGATTTCTAGTGCCGAATCCCGACGGCCTGACACCTATGTAATGGGCACATGCCTTGGGGTGTCTACTCGCCAGCATCATTATCCTGTTCTACGTTCACTGAAGGACGAATGCCTCTGCCAATGATCTGTACTGTACACTTTCCTGCGCGAGCAGATTCCATTGTGCTCCTGCAAATTTTGTGTTTATTCAACCCACGCAGCCCTACCTCAGCCTCGAGTGCGGTTCGCATCCCTAGGTATTCACTCTGTAGTTCTCATTAACAATCTGCTGCTTGTGCTACGAATTACGTGACCCTCCAATTACCACATTTTTTTCTTGATGTCGACAAGGACATCAGCTGTGCCTGCTTCTTTTTCTGATCCAGTGTCCTGCCGTGCCCGTCTGCAAATGACACACCTTCATTTTTCCTTACAGGACGCCATGGCGGACCCTTCATTTCGTTTCAACCGTATTTGTCGTCTTCCACGTAACTGCCATATACATTTTAAGCGTCATAATTAAATGGTGTCACACATTCGGCTTTAGAGACAGCGGTAAATTTCTTTTCAAGATTTGTTAATGTCTGCTGGATGCGCTCAACCTCATCCTTATCCTCCGGTGTAAACTTGCCTTTCATATGTAGGCTGCGCTGTTACTAATCTCTGCAGACATACGCATAGTTGCCCAGATTGAAGGCAATGTTTGCTGATCATGAGTTAATCTCCTTGCACTGAGGTAATGAGCAGTATTTATGCCGTAATACAGTGCGTTTAGGAATATGTGGCGTGCAGGGAAGCTCGTGGGAGCGCTTTAAGCGTTTTCAGAGTGCTATATGGTTTGGTCTTTTTAAGGCCGGCGCATTAAAACGCTTGACAGATTTTCAGAATGGTCACAGATTCTGAGCGGTTTCTTGTAATTCATGCACCATCTAAATACGAGGCCTGCACGACCGCTGCCCGGGCTGTTCATCACTGTAATGGTGTGCAAGGTTTCTCGATCACGCTTGCTTCCCAATCCCCTGAAGTAACGCTAAGGCATTTCTCTAGCATTTATCGCTAGATCTACAATGGGTTTTAACGTCTTCTTTAACAGAGCATTGTGACCATTGGCTTCTCTAGCTTTATTCTTTTTATGCATTTAGGAGTATCTTTTTGCTGCACGCGTGTACTTACTTCTTTTACAGAGGAGACTACCTTCGTGTCCGGAATCACAAGGCTTTCCGAGCCAGGCTCTCTAATTTTGTGTAAGTGTTTCCAAGCCAGGCTCTCTAATTTTGTGTAATTGTTGCCCTTTCAATGCATGATGCTTTCCACAAGGCGCTACAAGAGAGATATGGAGAATCAATGGTACCACTGTAGTTACTGTAAAAGGCAAGGTGTCTTAGCACAGGTGAGCGGTGCAGACTCATCTTAACCGTTGACAAGCCATTGTAGCATAATGAAAAATTTTAATGAAAGCGGACCATACCAAGCGCACCACGCAAGCTTTATGGTTTTCTTAAATGTCAGCACTGCGAAAAACACGAGAACTGACTTTGCCGATAACTTATGTATCATGGGGACACAAAGTAAGACAACAATTACCCCTGTCAGCCGTCGAATGAATTAAGACATAAAAATCAAGTTTTGAGCGACTTCAGCATGCAGGCAGGTTTGTATTGAAAAGTTGGAGGCCGTCGTGCTTCTACAGAGTTACACTTGGAAGAATTCTTCTAGCATGTCCGTGCTCCGAGATATTCCGCTGCAAAGTTTAATTGAGGGTAGCGTGATTACGTATTCAAGGCGGTGAGGATCGCCGAAATGTTCCTTTCCGATGTGTCGAACAGTGATTGCGTGCTATTGCCAGGCGATGGTGAAAGGGTAACCGTTATGATCTTTGCCTGTGCCTTCGACTTGTCAGATTAAACGACGCACGCAACTGACGCAGCACATCCGAGAGCAGCTTTGTGCTAGTTGTGACTGTCTTGCGTGCGTAATGATGCAAAATTTTGCAGTGGGATATCTCGGAGCGCAGACATGCTCGAAGAATTCTTCTGAGCGCAACTGTGTAGAAACACGACTTCCTCCAGCTTTTCAATACAAACATGCCCGCTTGCTGCAGTCGCTAAAAAGTTCACTATTAAAAGTTAGTTTATTCGACGGCTGACAGCGATAATAATTGTCTTACTTTGTGTCCGCTTGGATAAATCAGTTATCTGCAAAGGCTGTTTTCTTGTTCTTCGCAATGCTGACTGTTAAGAAGACCGTAAAGGTTAACTTTGAACACACACTACATGTATTCGAACAGTCCTGTTGAAACATTGTCTAAAAACATTGTCTATAAACAGCCCACTGAGGTCCATCTGAGCAATGGTATAACCCATAAGTATAAGAGCATGGTAATTTGTAGTGCTTTTTAGCGGAAAACCAATTTGGTGGCGCATCCCGAGCTCTTGCTAAGATTCAGGCTTGAGTAATTTGGTTCATGGTTGCAATAGCAGAAAAGACAGGAGAAACTTTTGCATAAAATGCACGAATTAGCAGGAACGTTGAAGCCAAAAAGTTGCATTCCCCTTCATCGTCTTGCATTCCAGAAAAAAAAATTCGCGTGGTTCTCACTCCTTGGGCCGCCAGAAATCAACGTGTGAAGTGACAGAAACACGTTTCGTTAAAAAATTTGTCGACAAAGTGCCTCGGAGTTGCGTCATCAGTCTAGTGAATGCAATTCACCTGTTCTTTTTTTGTTCTTGGCTGTTACGTTTTCAATTGTATCGCTACCAATACTAAAGCCTGAAGTCCGGCACATGCAATTATGAATCAATAAATATATAATTCTGACTCGGCGCCTGTGGCTTGAAATAGGGAATAACCTATTGGGGAATAACCTGATGCAGGTATCTGTGGTTAGTATAAGTGTGGATGCTTGGACTTGTAGGTAATGAACAGTTTAGAAGCAATACGGGGAAACTGCGTGAAAAAACCGTGGACGAAGGAAGGAACAACACCGCAGGCGCATACTAACAACAGAATCTTTATTCGGAAAAACACAGAAATATAAGGAGCATTAAAACCACTTGTCCAGGTTGGAACAACGATAATGAACTACACACGCGCGATAATGGTTTTAATGCTCCTGATATTTTTGTGTTTTTCCGAATAAAGATTCTGTTGTTAGTATGCGCCTGTGCTGTTGTTCCTTCCCTTGTCCACGTTTTTTTCGTGCAGTTTCCCCGTAATGTATCACCAACTCGCCCAACAGTCCGCTCTTCTAAGTTAGAAGCAATGGCTCATAATGCATATCCTAGTATACTGCAGAATTGTTTCCACATCACACCGTATCTTTGACTGTTCATATGATGCTTCTTTATTATTTTTAGCCTCGGAACCTCCTGAACCGTAAGTTATTCTTCTCACAATAGCTTCATTTAGTTTTTTACTTCTAGAGGTACAAAATCCCCTAAGGGTTGCTAGGAACAAGAACAAAAACTACAAATGTACTAGTAGGCCTCACTGTGCTTACATTTGCAAAGATCTATGTCTCTCATTTAAAAAGGTTATCGGAGCTACTTTCTATCGTCAACGGCTTGCAAGGAATGGTACATCCGTACACCACAGCTGAGCAAATGTCATTTACTAACCATAAGTTGTAATAACCGTAGAAAATGTTGCTCAAGAACAACGCCAAAATATTGCCAGCGCTATGAACCTACTGGGATCAGCATAATCAATTTCAGCTTGTTGTCTGCTTTTGGACCATGGGCAGTCCGCTGTAACATAGTAGACTATGATATAAAAAAACTGCTACCATGATTGACATGACCAGTTTTGAATGTATACTATACCAGATAGAATATATCAATTTGATAAAGGGCAACACGGGATGCTTCAGTGTTTGTCTACATATATATTTATAGCCGCAATGCTGGCTTAGGGGTGACGGTGCCCACGGCTGCTGGCTCGAAAGACGTGGCTCCATGACCAGCCCGGCGGTAGTACTTTCGATGGAGGCAAAATGCTGGCGACCTATCTTGTATGCCGATTTCACTGAATTTTCCAGATCTTCAGATGGCCGAAATTGTCTGCAGCACTCCTCTGCGTCATCCCTCATAGCATGAGTTCATTTTGGACGTTGCACCCCATAAAAATACCCAAGTCATTATGTTTCTAAAGAACAGGAAGCGGCACTACACTCTAAAAACTGCTTCAGGTTATCGCAGGAGTAAAAAGGCCGAGTTACTCTTTAGTGTTCTTCTACTCTCGCAAAGCATCGGATGGAGTGAAAGAATTGTTTGCACTGTATTAAAGGAGAGAGTGAAAGTGCTTTATACTCTACCTCTCTCAGAGAGTGTGAAATATCGATATACTATTCAGGCATGAGAGAGTAAAACGCGGTTATACTCCTGCTGCTGGTCTATATATCGATGTGCTGGCACGTTGCGAGTGATGACCACTTCTTAATAACCACACATGTATGCATTAAGCATTACTACATTTGTTTGCTGTGGCGTTCGAAACGGCTAATAAAAAGAACAGCGTTTCCAGCGCCTCACATGGGAATTTCAGCACACTCTAAGGCACTTAGTACTCTTAATACCCGCGTATTTAGCTTCAGATTTGTGTAGTTAAATAAGGGAACATGACCTCATTGAATCGGCCACGATCCAAACTCAATTCAAACGGTTATTGCATTCTTATTATATCAATGTTTATGTTTTTCGCCACGAATGTTGCACATGGAGGATGCTACCGTAAGCCTAATGTACGGTACGGCTACAGTGAAGTATTATGGCTGTAGTCGCGGAACCTGAACGGGAATGACCGAAAATATATCCAAGGCAGTGGAGAAAACCAAATTGTTCAGTGTGCTGTTCATAAGTGCGATGTTTCCGACAGAGAAATGATTAAGCGTTTCACGAGTCACTGCGAATGTCCTGCGCATCTTCGGTTGCGCTAATCGTTTTCACTACAAAACGTGTCGGGTTGACGTTCTGATCTTGCGAAGCACAAAACAAACAAATGATCTACACTCGGTTTGGCTGTTGCACGTGCGGATACACTCCAATCTGCGTGCCTGAACAAGAAAAAGGAAACACAGATCACCGACATTACTAAGAACATGAAGAAATAAGCACACGTGTGCTATCTCCCTGCATGGCGTCAGCGTTAGCGGGTCGGTCTCACTATCTGATGTGGGATTGAAGGTCGCGGGTTCGAGTCGCACTCCGAAATCGTTTTTTTTTTTGCAACAGTTTCTTTTTTTTGTCGTAGTATCGTTATTTAGCCATCATTACTGTCTGAGCGTTATGCGAATTGTTGTAAGCAATTCTAAAGCCCAATTTCGGCGCGAGTTCTGCTATTTTCTTACGTGAGGTGTACTACTACTCCCTTCTGTGGGGTCATGCTACTCTGCTTCTGCCAGAGTTAGGTTACACTGTTGGAGGGGAGTACTTTAACCTTTTGTGGGGCCATTACTATCATCATCATCATCAGCCTGTCTACGCCCACTGCAGGGCAAAGGCCTCTCCCATGTTTCGCCAATCAACCCGGTCCTGTGCTTTCTGCTGCCACGTTATACCTGCAAACTTCTTAATCTCATCTACCCACCTAATTTTCTGTCTCCCCCTCACGCGTTTGCCATCTCTTGGAATCCAGTCAGTTACCCTTAATGACCAGCGGTTATCCTGTCGACGTGCTACGTGCCCGGCCCATATCCATTTCTTCTTCTTGATTTCAACTATGATATCCTTAACCCCCGTTTGTTCCCTGACCCACTCTGCTCTCTTCCTGTCTCTTAAGGTTACACCTATCATTTTCCTTTCCATCGCTCGCTGCGTCGTCCTCAGTTTAAGTTGAACCCTCTTTGTAAGTCTCCAGGTTTCTGCTCCGTAGGTAAGTACCGGTAAGATGCAGCTGTTATATACCTTCCTCTTGAGGGATAGTGGTAGACTACCATTCATGATTTGATAATGCTTGCCGAATGAGCCCCATCCCATCCTTATTCTTCTAGTTATTTCACTCTCATGGTTCGGCTCCGCGGTTACTACCTGTCCTAAGTAGACGTACTCCTTTACAACTTCCAGTGTCTCGCCACCTATCGCAAAGCGCTGTTCTCTGCCAAGATTGTTCCACATTACTTTAGTTTTATGCATATTAATTTTCAGACCTACTCTTCTACTTTCCGTATCCAGTTCAGTAATCATAAGCTGTAATTCGTCTCCCGCGTTACTCATCAATGCAATGTCATCAGCGAATCGCAGGTTACTGAGATACTCTCCATTAACTCTTATCCCTAACTCTTCCCAATCTAGGGCCCTGAAAACCTCCTGTAAACACGCGGTGAATAGCATTGGAGAGATCGTGTCTCCCTGTCGTACGCCCTTCTTTATTGGGATTCTGTCGCTTTCTTTATGGAGGACTATCGTGGCTGTGGATCCGCTGTAGATTTCTTCCATTATGTTTATGTAGGCTTCGTCGATGCCCTGATTCCGCAGTGCCTGCATGACTGCTGATGTCTCCACCTGAATCAAATGCCTTCTCGTAATCTATGAAGGCTATGTATAGGGGTTGGTTGTATTCCGCGCATTTCTCTATCACCTGATTGATAGTATGAATATGGTCTGTTGTTGAGAAGCCTGTCCGAAATCCTGCCTGGTCCTTTGGTTGATTGAACTCTAATGTCGTATTAATTCTGTTAGCAATTACTTTTGTAAATAGCTTGTAGACAACGGACAGTAAGCTGATGGGCCTGTAATTTTTCAGGTCCTTGACGTCCCCTTTCTTATGGATCAAGATGATGTTGGCATTCTTCCAAGAATCTGGTATCCTCCCTGTCGAGAGACACTTCGTATACAGGGTGGCCAGTTTTTCTAACATAATCTCTCCACCGTCTTTCAACAGGTCTGAGGTTACCTGATCCTCACCAGCGGCTTTGCCTCTTTGCATTCCCTTTAGGGCTTTCTTTTACTTCTCCAGTCAATACTGGTGGGATTTCAGATTCCTCTGAGCTGTTATTGCTTCTTACGTTATCATCCTGACTGTCTCGGCTGCTGTACAGATCTCTGTAGAACTCTTCCGCTACCTCAACTATTCTATCCATATTGGTTGTGACCTTGCCTTCCTTGTCCCTTAATGCATACATCTGATTTTTGCCTATGCACAGTTTTGTCTTCGTAGCTTTGAGGCTTCTTCCGTTCATTAGAGCATGCTCAATTCTCTCCATATTATACTTTCTTATGTCGGCTACTTTACGCCTATTGATTAACTTGGAAAGCTCCGCCAGCTCTATTTTGTCTGTTGCATTTGAGGCTTTCGTGGTTTGACGTTTCTTAATGAGGTTTTTCGTCTCTTGGGATAGCTTACCAGTGTCCTGTCTAACGACTGTACCCCCGACTTCCACTGCACACTCCTTAATGATACTAGTCAGATTATCATTCATTGCGTCAACGCTAAGGTCAGTTTCCTCGGTTAAAGCCGCGTACCTATTCTGAAGTGAAACTCTGAATTCCTGTACTTTCCCTCTCAGAGCTAGTTCATTAATCGGCTTCTTGCGTATCAGTTTCTGCCGTTCTTTCCTCAAGTCTAGGTGAATTCTAGATCTTACCATTCTGTGGTCACTGCATCGGATCTTGTTAACTACTTCCACATCCTGTACAATGCCCGGGTGTGCACACATTATGAAGTCTATTTCATTTTTAGTTTCGCCATTAGGACTCCTCCACGTCCACTTACGAGTAGCCCGTTTTCTGTAGAAGGTATTCAAGATCCGTAAATTATTGCGTTCTGCGAATTCTACTAGTAACTCCCCTCTGGCGTTTCTAGAGCCGATGCCATATTCCCCAACTGCATGATCTCCAGCCTGCTTCTTGCCTACCTTTGCATTAAAGTCGCCCATCAGTACAGTATACTGTGTCTTTACCTTACTCATTGCTGATTCTACGTCTTCGTAGAAGCGTTCAACCAGTTGCTCATCATGGCTTGATGTAGGCGCGTAGGCCTGTACCACCTTCATCTTGTACCTCTTATTAAACTTAATTACGATACATGCCACCCTCTCATTAATGCTATAGTATTCCTCTATATTACCAGCTATATTTTTATGAATAAGGAACCCCACCCCTAGTTCTCTTCTGTCAGCTAAGCCACGATAGCATAGTACGTGTCCGTTCTTCAGCACTGTATAAGCCTCATGTGTCCTCCTAACCTCACTGAGCCCTATTATATCCCATTTAACACCCTCTAATTCCTCGAATAGTACAGCTAGACTCGCCTCACTAGATAAAGTTCTGGCGTTAAACGTAGCCAAGTTCAGATTCCAATGGCGGCCTGTCCGGACCCAGAGATTCTTAGCACCCTCCGCTGCGTCGCAGGTCTGACCGCCGCCTTGGTCAGTTGCTTCGCAGCCGCTGGGGACTGAGGGCCGAGGGTTAATTGGTGTATTCATGTGGGAGGTAATGGCCAAGTACTGCACCAGGGTGGCCAATCCTGCTCTGGTGAGCCATTACTATGCTCTGTCTCAAAAAAGAGATGATTTACCCTGGAAAAGAGACTTAAATACGGGACAAGAAATTACTGTTCCAAAGAGAGTGCACGGCACTCTCTTAGTTCTTAGAGTATAAGTCTACTTCCAAAGAAAACAATAATTTGATTAGAAATAAACGTTATCTCTCAGCCTTATTCACAACAAATAATAGTAATATTAGTTATAATAATAATAATAATAATAATAATAATAATAATAATAATAATAATAATAATAATCAAATCATAATAATAATATTTCCCAGCTTTTGCGTGCTAAATCACGCTGCGAATATGAGCCTTGATGTAGCGGAAAACTGTGGAACAATTTTTGACAAACGGAGTTTCCTTATCGTGCAGCTAACGCTGATATCTGTGGGAGTAACGTGGTAGGTTTAAGTGGTTGCGCTTATTTCCTACAAGCACAAAACACAAGACGTGCGTTCATTGTTCTGCACTTAGAAAGCTATTCTACCACTGAGAGTCGGAGCAGCCTTAGGCGTCTTTGCCAGTGGATTTTCAGCAAGACGCATTACATGAGATAGGTTCCCTTTCTGTAGTCATGAAATTTCCATTCCACTGTAGTAGCTCAGGTGAGGTAAATTTGCCTTCATCGTTGTAGCAATGCACTCAAGCAAGTTTGAAATAATGATTAGGCAGTGTACACTAAACCAATCGATCTCTTGCTTGTATGCCTGACAGAGTAGATTAGAAATTATTTCTTGCTTCTTTCGGATAAATTACTTTTGCGGTACACCCTTGTTTTTAAACAGGTATCCAATTTTATTAGCACTTATTCAAACAAAAGAATAAAAAAACCTCTTTGCAGTAAGTCCGAACCCAGGGAAACCATACTGGCAGTCATCGCGTGCGTCTGCCTGGTGGCCATGATAAGCGTCGTGGTTGTCCTCATCGTTAGCGCCAGCGATCTTGGTGAGCACTTCTGTTTCACTGTACTAAAAGGCGCCCTGCACCCCATTTTAACATGGTCATAAAACGCTGCTGATCGGTAGTCGATGCTCCTGAGAACACGCGAGCCATAAATTATAGCGCAGCAAGTGGCCGGCCATTTGCAATTAATTATCAAAATCAGCTACAACAAATGATGCTATAAACCAAAGAGGCCACGCCATAAACCTATACACCACGGCGTTTGGCTAATTTCAAAATCGTCAGCTGCATAGTTTTCGTGGCCGCCGGGGGATGCCGCCACGTACCTCCACGAGCGCCCGCGATCACACCAAAAGTAATCCGCGCGTTCGAAGAAAAAATGAGTTTTCAAGTTCACGATGCGTGTTCAGGAAGGGATACATCTTTTTTAGAACAATTCACAACTGGGCTGGCTGGCAAAGAATCTTAACCCTTTCGGCCCTGGTGTCCTATAAAAAGGACGCGAACAAATATTGCTACATATTGTGACCGAAGTAACTTAGAAATTCAAAAAAAGTGTCTCAGGTAATGTGAAAACGCCTGCGCAAACATAGGTAGTAGTTTTTTTTATCGTGGTCTCTCTCAGAATTCTGCAAAGTGGAAAGCAAGATGGGGGAAGGCGAAAAAGACGACAATCGCCGGAACCATATGTTTGATAATATTTCAGAGATTAACTATTGAATCGGTAGCTACCATATTTTTTTCTCGTGTTTCTAACCTGTTGCCCTGCTTATTTACAAACTGACTCTTCCCTAACATTTACGCGTCGCCCGCAGTAATGCACAATCCTCATGTCCTAAATATAGGACACCAGGGCTCAGTGGTTATGAGAGCCCTAAATTCTGGCATGTTGATCCAGAGCGGTAGTGCTTGTTTAAGCTTCCAATTTCTCGTTATTCCATTCGAGAACCCAGCCGTGATTTCATAGCTAATATGTAAGGGTTTCCAAGAGCGAGATTGTACGTAATAGGCCTGAATACGTTTTCGGCACAACATGAAAGGAACGTTCGGGAGCTAGAAGATGACGACGATGAAGTGAAGTTCACTCAGCTCGCCCTTGCAGACATGGGCAGAAGTTATTTTGACGCAGCAAAGCCGTATTTAGCAATCTTTACGATGTTCGATCTTCCAAAGCGTCCAATAATTACACAACGACCTTTCCAGTGCAATGAGGAGCTGTGTATCGTGAACGCAAAAACTAGCTCTTTTTTGCATTTGAGACGCTCTAATGAATATATCGTTGCTGCATGTTTAGCTACACAATTGCACGCGTTAAAAGGGTGAAAAATTTGAATTATTGATATTTGCCATATTTCACTTTACAACCACGAAGCCCTGGTGTCCTATATATAGGACATGACGCCATTTTTTCTTATATGCTGATGGTGTGCTCAAATTACATTATTTTTGTGCTCTACAGGTAGTAGTCACGCCAAATCAACAAGAAAAAAAAATTCTCTACCCGTTAAAAAAATCGGGGCTGAAAGGGTTAATTACTAAACGCCACCACGAGCTTTGTCATTTCCCCTCCTTGCGTAGCATTCAGCGGGCTCCCTAGTAAGAAAGGAGGTAAGAAAGGAGGGAGAATGCGCTTTAAGCGTGC
>JALIZH010012320.1:0-57321 GCA_030522465.1 Rhipicephalus appendiculatus | reverse complement strand
ACACTTTCTACGATTGTAAGGACACCAGCTGCACTTATACCTTTTTTTTCCACTGATATACTGAGCGCCTCTTGCGTTTCTCTTCCTCGGTTCAGTTATTACTTCGCTTCGAATCCCAGCGCCTACGAAAGGAAGACGGTTTCTAAGGGCATTGATGAAAAGATAGGTCGACGCTCCGTTAGCCGCTACCGTGGTTTAGTGTGACGGCGCTCGGCTGTTGACCCGAAAGACGTGGGCTCAACCTCGGCCTCGGTGGTACCCTTTCGATGGAGGCGAAACGCTAGAGGCCCGTAGAGAGTGCGATTCCAGCTCACGCTAAAGAATTCCAGGTGATCAAAATTATCCTACGCCTTCCACTATGGCGGGCCTCATAATCATCTGGTAGTCCTGACACGTAAAATTTCAGAAATCGTTATCATTATCATATTCCATAAAGATACGCTGAGCCGTTTTTGGCTCTCGTTGCACTCTACACGTACGTCATCTCGTTGCGAATATTTGCTTCAGCGTGTTTTTTTTTACAAGCCACCAGCTTGGGCCATGAAGTAGCAAGACACTGCCTTTTTGGGTTATATCACAATTTTAAATGCGAAGCATTTCTTTGCGTACTGCAAGTACTTTGAGCGTTTCTATCTATCTATCTATCTATCTATCTATCTATCTATCTATCTATCTATCTATCTATCTATCTATCTATCTATCTATCTATCTATCTATCTATCTATCTATCTATCTATCTATCTATCTATCTATCTATCTATCTATCTAGCCGCCTACGTCTGGATGCTCTCGTGATCGCCTCCTTAACTTGAGGTAGACCAAAGTTAGTATCGGGGAGTAAAAAGGATTTGACGAATATGTCTGGCTGGTCGTGACTTGAATAACATAAAAATCCCGTCGCGTACGTCGTCAAACTCATTTCTCCAGACACGAGTGGCTCATACCCGTATACCACGGGCCGCGGTATGCGGGTATGCGCCACAGATGTTTGACAATTTTTATCTACCCAGGAACGGAAAGGACAGACATTGGTAATTTAAATGCGAGAGCGTTAACAAAAACTGCCATCGGTGGCGTTGACCCGGTGAATGCAAAGATTGGAAATCAGAGCCCCAGCAGGAATCGAACCCAAGCATTCTGCGTGGCAACCAAGTATTGTACCATAGAGCCACGTCAGGTCTCGAAACTGCTTTCGAAAAATACCCTATGCAGTTGTAATGTTGGTGAAACATCAGTTGTGGTAGCAGTGCTGGCTATCTAATTTTAAAAACATTACATATGTACGCCTATGATGAAGGAGTCAGGTCGGGTTAACGTCAATTGTATGCTTAAGTGCCATCCACTGTAGTTGGTTTAAGTAGCACTATCCAGGGCTACCATCCTCGCAAGCACAAGCGCTACATATCAGCCTACGGCTTCTGGTGTTGGCAAAATCCATGTTTCTGTTGGCAACGTTACACAACTGTAAACGACTGGTTATATGAAACATATGCAACTATTCAATACCTGTCTGTGCGTTCAACATTTGAACATGTCTTCAGTGTCATTTTGTAAAGTTTCGCTCAATAAAAAAAAATTACAACACAGTCACCTTACCTCCGCATGCTTCGCATAACATCGATTCCCATGGGGCTTGGGATCTGCCTAATTCTTAGGCATTGGAACAGCTCCCACTCTGTGAGTGCTTAAAGTGAGACTTCCTCGCCAAGCCCTGCCTACTCTTGGTTCGCCTCAACGATCCGTATTAGGCCGTCTTTTAATCATTATGTTATTGGCTTACTTAGTTGTGCGTCTACTAACATACACTTATTCGCTGACGATTGCGTAATATTCCGTGAAATTAAGGACAATAACGACACTTGTATTCCATATATTCATCTTACTTCCGTCTTAGTCCGGTCGCACACACAAGTCCCGTTAAAACGGTCGACAGGCATGGTCAGCAGTAATATTAAAGGGTCTGTGATTACGCTGTTGGCAGTGTTTTCTGTAGATCTCTACTGCAACTATAAAGTTGTTGCTCGATAAGGTCTCAGCGTGCTCTCGTGTAGAGCGCGTTCTTTGGCACTCACGTTCCGCGCACTCCCTGATTCACGCATTACTGTTTAACTGGAGGAGTTGCTAAGTTGACAAATTGACCGCTTGCACTCGCTGCGCCGTCAACCACAACGCATTAGTAGGAGCAGCTCGGCAAACGTGAGCTTAGGACAGTGGCGTACCAACTCGTTCGCGAGTGGGGGGGGGCCAAGCCTTCCTCACACCGTCGGCCATATATATATATATATATATATATATATATATATATATATATATATATATATATATATATATATATATATATATATATATATATATATATATATATATATATATATATATATATATACATATATATATATATATATATATATATATATATATATATATATATATATATCTATATATATATATATATATACATACACTGAGAGGGAGAACTTCATTCACACTCAATTTGATGTGATCTTTCACATAGAGATAGAATATGGTTAGCAGAGTTTACTAACAATATAAAAAAACTACAGCCAGTTTCACGCAGCATGCCCTGGAACAATAATAAATATATGAGTTATGCATGTAATAGTATTAAAGGGCCCCTCACCACCTCGCGTTCAAAGACGAGGGAGTTGTTTTCTCATCGCCTTCGCTACCCTTCCTACAGGCGATACATCCTCCTCGTCACTTATTTCTTAAAAGCACGTGAACAATGTCAGCACTAAGCGCTCGAGCCTGTCAGGATTTCGCGCTGCTCGGCTACACGCTGTTATCGCAGCTTGCGCAGCCGGAAACACACCACATGAAGTGAAATCAGTTGATCGCACACGATAGTAATGCGAGACAAGGAAGTACGGATGGGCGGCTGCATGGTCAAAGCACTGCATGCAGGAGGCAATTCACATCTGGTATTTCGCGCATAGGGACCAATCGAGCGCATGTATACTATGTACGTCACGGGAAGCACTGTCTGCATCACGAAAGTGTGCAAGAAAGACGAGAAACGCCAGGAGAGAATAATGCGCTCGTTTTTTTTTTTTTTTTGTTTTTTTGTTTTTTTTCATTCTGAGAGGCTGGTGAGGAGCCCTTTAAAAGAAACACTCTTTGTACATTACCCACAAACGTTTATGCATGAATACAGTACGTCGATGGCGGCCTTCCCAGTAGTATAGGCTTCTTTCGTTCAGTGAAATTTAGTTAAGGGGCCCTGCAACATTTTTTTTAGCATGGTCAGAAAACGCTGCTGATAGATAGTCGAGGCTCCCGAGAACACGTGAGCCAAATATTATAGCGCAGCACGCAGCCTGGAATTTACAATGAATTCTCAAATTCAGCTAAATATCGATTTCTCTTTTCTCGACAAATGATGCTATACACTAAAAAATCATTGCGTCATAGGCCCAAATATCACGCCATTGGCTGATTGGAGCATGGCGCGCTCGGGAGTTACTGGGGCCGCCGCGAGAGGCCACGACTAAGCCGTGTGTTCGAAGAAATAAAAAGATAAAAAGTGCTCAAGGTCGCGAGGCGCGCGTGACGTACCTTCTTTCCCCGTGCCATCCCTCCCTGCTTAGCTTCCAGCGCTTTCGTCGGGACGACAGAAGGGATGAAGCAGTTGCAGCGTGCGACAAATCTTTATAACCCCGCTCGTACTGAACGGATTCTCAAAATCTTTGCGGTGGGGCATTCGTGTGGATAATAGGCCCCTTTATTGAATCCATTCCATGGCTACTTGGAAAAGTGTTGCAGACCCCCCTTTAACATCTAGGAGCTGCTAACAAATAATTGCGTTTTTGAAATGTAGGTAGCAGTTACTGCAATTTTTCGTTTCCGCAATTAGTACTACACTTTCTTGCGCATATTCAGGACTCCAAATTTTATATTTTGTCTTGTTTGCTCTTTGTAATAGTGTTTCTAGCACATTGCTATTATTGCTATTACTAGATTACTATTATTTTTAACTTCTCAAGCCACGAGTTTTTTTTTGTTTGTTTTTTTTTAAGTAAGAATCTGTGGGGGCGTAGTACAATCTTTATACTCGGCGTATTTCCATTTGCAACATTACTTGGAGGGCCCTCCGACCCCTGCAAGTACATATGCCTGTGCAAACGGTGTAAGAACAAATTTTCTTTGAAAAAATATGTGTCGTTATAACGAGAAACTACCCCGCATTGTTTCAATGCGCATTGGTCGTTACCTGTTTATGATTGGTGAAATTTTCTCGGTCATGCACACCGCACCTTCCCGGAACGCGATGCAACAAATGACCCCAATATGATCCATCGCGTAATGACCCCTCATGCGTGACTACATAAACATAAGAGGACGCACTATTTTCAATGCGGCATATTTTCGACCATGGGTTCCTCGCTATTCGTCAGAAATTTTCGGTGTCATAAAATCACGTGCTTGATACGCGACGTCACAAGTCTGTGAAAACTGATGATGTTAAAATGACGTCTGCACACTAAACAGCGCACTGCTATGCTGAACAGTACGAACAATACCTAAACACTTTTGGAGTAGCCGAGCAATGTCTCATTCTGAATGTAATTTAAGAAGGCTGCCCGCCGATCACATTGACATTGGCTACTTACAGCAGCTGGCGAGGCGGATGCATATGAGTATAATAAATATTATCAGTTGTAGTGTAACGATGTGTAGCTGTGTTAGCGCGTACTCAACTTTGCGAATTCAACGCTGATGAGAGAGAGAGGGAGGAAAAGAAATAAACTGCGCTGCGCGTGTGTCACGGATCTCCGGACACCGGTCGACGAGAAGGAACGGACGAGGCGAGATCGTTAAACACAAGCATGTTTAATTGCACACTAAAGGAAAGCACACACAAACGCGAAAAAGGCACACACAAAGGTAGAACAAACTCTAAACAAAGTTATAATACAGACAAGTAAAGGAAAGGGTCAGCTATAAAGTACGAAGCGTTCATCTGTTAACTCACGGCGTCGTGTGCCGGTTCATGATGAGGCGAGGCGTTGCGGGGCGCTGGCGTTAACCTTGGCGTCCGAGTCGGGGTCGTCGTTCTTCTCTAGTAGGAAACGCGCACTGGCATTGTAGTTGAGGTTGGAGGGCTTGGGAGTTGACTGACCTGCGCGTCTCCGGTACTTGCGCTGGCCAGCGTCTCCCTCGAACAGGACTGGCTCACGTGAGGCATACGGTGCGGTGCCGTAGGACGTGGCGCTCGGTGCACAGGCCGATGGCGCTCCCAGGCCGCTGCGGGTCCTCGTGGTTGCCGTCCGGTTCTTTAGCCAGCCGGAGTCTACGGTGCGTTGCCGTAGAACGAGAGCTGGAGCGCCCGGGACACAGGCCGGCGACGCTCGTGCCCAGCTCACGCGCTCACGATGGAACACCCAGGGCCCCTCTGTCCACGTCACCTTCTCTTTTATATCTTCCCCCCTCGTCTTTCTCTTCGTCTGGTGTCGTGGTTCCACGTCATGCGTGCTTCTCGTCTTCCTCTTCTTTCATCGTATTTTTCACCTCCAATATGTGACAGCGTGTGTGCTTCATTGCCGGCCGAGTTGTAATTTGTCCCGTACAAGCCAATTAAAGATGACCCAAGACCAACTAGCCCGGCTACCAATTCAGTCTCCGCAGTCGAGAAAGCCGTGTACTTTGACCATTTCCCTGGTCCGGTAGATCAAGTTGCGGGAGAAGCATGAAAGTTGGGCTTCCCGATGTACTCGAGTCCACTGCCTTATTCCTCACCTTATTCCAAGCCGGCGCCATCGCTGCAAGCTGTTATATGATAAGGAACGCCAACATAGTTATCGGGAACTAAAGCGAAAACCACCTTTACCTGCCCCAATGCGGTCCCAACTAAAAAACTCAACACTTCTGCACACTCATCGACTGATAGCAAAATTGATATAGATCAGCGGTAGTGCTTTTCTTTTCCGATGAAAGAAAATTAATTTGCTGAAGCAAGGAGAGCGTTTGATCGGTGCTTAAAACGTTTACTGGCTCCTGCCCGTATTTACGTCGACGATTATGCAAGTTTCCGGACACGCAGAGTAGAATGAAGTCATGACAGAACGCTGCTACATTATAGAGCCCCCCACTCAGCGACAGCCCTTTCTGCAAAGCTGTAGCGCACAGCGCACAAGCTTCGCAGTGGCAGCCCGCACCGCAGAGAACCTACAGTGCGTGGTCGTGACACACGGAAGACAATCTTCACAGCAGAACTGGAAGACAAATTTCATTATATAATTAAATTATTGCTTTGTAGAAGTAAAACTTCTCCTCAGTTGATGGTTTGCCAGTGTGCAGCCGAAAGTGACCACTTTCAAATGTGGGGGGGGGGGGGGCTCCGCCCCCCTAGTTTTTTCTCATGGGGGGGCTAGCGCCCCCCCTTGCCCCCCCCGGTAGATACGCCTATGGCTTAGGAACGCTCCAATGTGTGTTTGCCTTAACACGATCGCAGGTTTTCGAAAATGTATTACGTTCTACACGCGCCTTATTCGCGTTAAGTTGTTGAGACCCCTGTGGAGCAGGTCTCCAACTTTAAAGGAAAACTCCAGCGAGAAATTTCCAGTGTCCAGTGTTGTACGCTGCCAAATAAACAAACATGATTGGTGCAGCGCTAAAGGCGAAGACATAAGAACAGAGTTCATAGGACGTCTTCGTCTTGAGCGCTGCATCAGTCATGCAAGTATTCCAACTAGCCCAACTTCTCATGCTGCTAATAAAAAAAACACTGACCAAATTGAAACTTTAAAGGAAAACTCCAGCGAGAAATTTCCATATGAAATTTCTAGCGCCTGTTAAGAAACATATCAGTCTTTGATATATGCCGAAATAACTCTGTTAAAATATCTTCCGCCCTGTGATTAACGCGATACATTTAACAAATACCTCGCTACTACGCGTTAGCAGACCCTGCTAGCAGTTTCCTCAGTTGAGCTCTGAATGAACTACCAAAGGCTGCTACGAGTGCAGACATTTAATAAACGAATCGTCGGTGACGGTGATGGACGGGTGTCGATAAACGGACAGTGTCTTCGCTGAAATTCTGGAATGCGGCGCTGGCTTTGCGACTACCAGAGCGCCAGTTTCACTTTGCTGTTATGCCTACTGCAGCACAGCTTCATCTACTCTAATTTCATGCAAATGCTAATGTTTGGGCTTACTGCACCAGTTAAGCTGTAGATACTTGAAAGACGACACGACGCCGGTGTATAAGGGTGGCTGTAGAGCCCCCAGTTTTTTTTTTTTTTTTTTTTTTTTTTTTTTTTTTTTTTTTTATGGTCTATCGCTCTCAACCATTTTTTTCCCATTCATGTACGCGATACATGGTAACGCTTGTGTGCATCATAAACGGATCGGCGCCACAGACATTCGGTAAATCCTACTACTGACTACTGGTCCACTAAAAATGAAGGCAACAGTTAGCCCAACAAATGGCGTGCGCGGTATGCCATAGTCATACTACTGTCCCGTGATACTTTGTGGTCATAAGAGATGGTAGCTATACTGCGCCACCTCAAGCGTTAACAAAAATTACACCATCTCCCACTTAAGGGAACCATGTGGGGATGCGAAGCATCACTGGTGTTCACTTGTGTTTCCATTTGTTGTTTCCGTTTGTATGTTTCCGGGTATGTTTGATTTGTGTGTGGAGTTGTGTATCAGCGGTGCTGCTTACGGTGCTTGCGCTGCTGTCAGAGCTTACGTTACCGATGCCGCTACAACTGGCGCCAACGTTGACATCCATAGCGCCGTTGCGAAGGAGAGTACAACGGAGCGAGCGCGCGTCGCATTATGTACGAGCGCATGCCGCATTATATACGAGCGCACAGCTGCGCCGGAGAGAGAGAAACGGGAGAGGAGAAACGAAGCGTAGGCAGCGCTCACGCCACCTCCTCCACCCCACCTCGTCGCGCTCACGCGAGGAGGTGGGGGGGAGCGTTGGGGCATGCGTAGTAAGGGTGGTCAGGCCGCACACCACCTGACTGAGCTCCGCTCTAAGCTGCTTCGCATCTAAAAGTGTTAAACAAAGAGAATTGATAAGACGTTTCGGAGAATCTTACGGGAATGCTTCTTTGTAAATTGTGTACAAGAGTGGTATGGTCAAGATGAAATAAAACTATACTACCACCTCGAACCTTACCAAAGTGTGGTAATAAAGAGCAGTGATACAACAAACCTGAAAGAGTTGCAAGACATAAAAATGCGTTAGCCTGACGAAGGGAACGCCACCAGCTTCGCTGTTTCATCGGTGTCCGTGACGAGAAGCTGGTGGTTGTTGTTTTTTTCGTTTTTCCATCTATTTTTCAATCCCCCCCTTGCAGGCTAGCAAAGTAGACATTCGTCTGGTTGACATCTCCGCATTTTCTCCCTTCGCTATCTCCCTCTCTCTCTTTCTCTCACTATCATACGAAAAATTATAGCTCCAATCCACGCAGTGAAAGTGGTTGGACAGCAAAGCTGTAAACGATACCCAGATCGATTACCCCTTGCGACGTCGCTTGAATGGTCTTCCTCATTAGAATCGTACAATAGTGAGCTTAGCGTGTGACCTTTACCGGGAGCGATGGCCAAGAAGTGCATCTAATTTTGCAGAGCGGCCATGCATGTTTCATTGTACACAACTGTCTGACTCGACGCGTTCATAGGTATAAACCACTGCTTTCGGTCGTCCGAGTCGTCAATGTTCCCTAGCTTCTCGACCTCGTCTTCGTCTATCTCTTCGTCGTCTGGGAGACGCTCGAAAGGCTGCGGATTGAAGCGAATGCTGTTGAACTTGAATAGCGGGCTCTGGAGAAGAACCTCTATTAAAATTAAAATCTGCACCCTTGAAACTGTTGACAGCAGTGTATATTCGGCGTTTACGTTGAGCAAACGTCTTTTAAATCTATAATCTGCACCTGTGAAACAGAGCATTCAAGCGTGACACCTTCCTTTTATTTATTTTTTTAGGACCCGAGATTGTTTTTTTTTGTCCACGCCTTTATTGTACACGCGTGTGTGTGTGTGTGTGTGTGTATGTGTGTGTGTGTGTGTGTGTGTGTGTGTGTGTTTGAGTGTGTGCGTGTGTGCGTGTGCGTGCGTGCGTGTGTGTGTGTGCGTGCGTGTGTGTGTGTGTGTGTGTGTGTGTGTGTGTGTGTGTGTGTGTGTGTTTGAGTGTGTGCGTGTGTGTGCGTGTGCGTGCGTGCGTGCGTGTGTGTGTGCGTGCGTGTGTGTGTGTGTGTGTGTGTGTGTGTGTGTGTGTGTGTGTGTGTGTGTGTGTGTGTGTGTGTGTGTGTGTGTGTGTGTGTGTGTGTGGAACAGCAGCGAAACTTTGAGGGGGGTAGACGTATGCAGGTTCGCTGTACAGTTGATGCGCGATGTTGTTGCTCTAGTTGTGCCTATGCGTACGCGGTCGCCGCTAAGCGTAATAGAGCCGGTCACCTCCATGAGCTGCAGCTGACGGCCACCGCCGAATACCAGAGTGGTGGGTTTTTAGATGCGATGCATCTTAGAGCGGAGTTCACTCCGGTGGTGTGCGGCCTGACCACCCTTACTGCGCGTGCGCAGACCCTCTCCACACACCCCCTCTCCTACGCTCCACCCTCTCTCTCCTCTAGGCATCCCTCCCGGCGGCGTCCACGCCCCCATTGCGCATGCGCGTCCCCCCTCTCTCTCCCCTCCTACGCTCTCCCCTCTCTCGCCTCGCAACGCCGACGCAGGCAGCGTCTGCTAGCAGGTTTCTTGATTGAAAAAACCGACTGCTCGCCTTGCACAACCGTTCACTGGCCACCCCGTATATATAGGCAATGGATCTTGACCAGCAAGGTAGTTCAATAAAATTTCGGTTGGGCCTGCTGGTACATAGCATTTAAGGTAACTGCAAGGTAGTGCCGGTGGGAGATTTCTCCTGTGCGTTGTTGAACAATAAGTATTCGCAGCGTGCGCGTTAACTAAAAGCGGACTGCGGGCCTCTGTGTCCAATCGGAGTCTTCTGTCTCTCATTTCCCATTAGCAGCGATTGGCATGTTCCAGTAGGAAACACCGGTCCATCACTGCGTGCTTTGCGCCTCCCCAGGTTTTCTCTCCTGCGCAACGCCGCGATGAGCGCCAGCGTCAACGCCGCCGCCAGTGCAAGCGTTAGCGCCCGCTGCTTCGCATCTACACATGGTTCCCTTTAGCGGGAGATGGTGTAATTTTCCAATTTTCGTTCCTTCACGTACCTATCGGCGAACGCGACAAAGACATTGCTGCGGAGAAAGGAACAAAATAACGCGACGACTTGCGATATTTGCACAAAATGTGCCTTTTTACCTTAGGATCATTGCGTATTATTATACAAGATGTGTAATTTCTTTACGTCCATTTGTCGTGGTTCTAAGGCACTAAATTAAAATTAATAGCTTAAATGCCGAGCTCGGAATTCGCTAGGTGCATTAGCGCTACGACTACATTTGTCTTCCTATACGGCCGAGCTAAACGCGAGTTAGAGAGCCACGACTCCGTGGGTACCCGATCTTCCAAAAGCAAGGTCGACAACAACGGTGCTGCACGGAACTATAGGCAAGAATTGGATCGCCGTCATAACGCGGCGGGTAAGCAGCACACAACGCTGGACCGTGACGATTATCTGGACACGCCACTTGCAATGCACCCACTCCTCAGTTCGTTCATATCTTCCAGGAGGAAGAGAGGGGGGGGAACACACTTTAATTGGAAACGTTAGACACTCCTGCTGGGCGATCAAGGCGGCTGCAGTACATAAAAAATTGAAGGACACTTTGTACATTCCAAAGTGTGTTCGGCGAAAGCGTGTGGCCATTCCACTGATTATGCCATGTCTTTTTTCTTTTACACTCTCAGTGGCATAAGACACAAACCTAATGGGTGCGTGTTTTCTTCTTTAATTTTTTACCGCGAATCGCAGCGAGACGCGAGACTCATCTTCCTCCGTTCGCATGCGTTAGTATTTTCTCGCGCTTTGCGCATCGTGCAAACGCCATCCGCGTTCCAGCTCTTAAGTTGATGGACCCTTTGTAAATTGGAAAGTGTATTCCGTGAACGCCTGGGTCCATTGAGACGGCGTCGGTCAGAATGATTGCAAACTCTGGTCACAGCGACGCTACGCAAGCAAAGCGCGAGCGCTATAGAGTCCGACGCGACCAGCGTCCGTCTGCGCATCCCGGCGGCCACCTGGCTCAGTGCCAGAGCTCGGATGGACGGACGGACGGACATGGACGGATGAACGGACGGACGGACGGACGGACGGACGGACGGACGGACGGACGGACGAACGAACAGACAGACAGACAGACAGACAGACAGACAGACAGACGGACGGACGGACGGACGGACGGACGGACGGACGGACGCCGGACGAAGGTCGGACGGACACCGGACGGACGTGAGCATGAGACATTAAAGACTTTCGCCTTAAAGATTACACCATCCACCGCTAAAGGGAACCATGTGTAGATGCGAAGCAGCGGGGGCTAACGCTTACACTGGCGGCGGCGTTGACGCTGGCGCTCATCGCAGCGTTGCACAGGAGAGAAACCTGGGGGGCGCAAAGCACGCAGTGATGGACGGTTGTTTCCTACTGGAACATCCCAATCGCTGCTGGGCAATGAGAGACAGAAGACTCGGACTGGACACAGAGACCCGCAGTTCGCTTTTAGTTAACGCGCACGCTGCGAATTTTTCATCGTTCGGCAACGCACAGGAGAAATCTCCCACCGGCACCACCTTGCAGGTCAAGATCCATTGCCATATATACGGGGTGGCCAGTGAACGGTTGTGCAGCGCGAGCAGTCGGTTTTTTCAACCAAGAAACTCGCTAGCAGACGCTGCCTGCGTCGGCGTTGCGTGGCGAGAGAGGGGGGGGAGCGTAGAAGAGGAGAGAGGGGGGAGGGGACGCGCATGCGCATTGGGGGGTGTGGTTGCCGCGGGGGGGGGATGCCTAGAGGAGAGAGATAGGGGGGGGGGGGGGGGGACGCGCATGCGCAGTGAGGGTGTAGACGCCGCCGGGAGGGATGCCTAGAGGAGAGAGAGGGGGGAAGCGTAGGAGAGGGAGGGGCAGGGGGACGCGCATGCGCAATGGGGGTGTTAGCGCCGCGGGAGGGATGCCAAGAGGAGAGAGGGGGGGAGGGGACGCGCATGCGCAATGGGTGTGTAAACGCCGCGGGCGGGAGGGATACCTAGAGGAAAGAGAGGGGAAGCACAGCAGAGGAGGTGCGTGGGGAGGGTTTGCGCATGTGCAGTAAGGGTGGTGAGGACGCACACCACCAGCTTTACCGCCGGACGGACGGACGGACGGACGCCGGACGGACACCGGACGGATGGACACCGGACGGACGGACACCGGACGGACGTGAACATGAGACATTAAAGGCTTTCGCCTTAATATACGACAAGGAGCGAGGCATTGCCCCCCGCGGGGCACATTTATTTCCGGGCGTCTTGAGCGTTCCGCGCCCTAACCTTCATTTTCTTCGGCTCCCTCTCCCCATTGGCCTCCTTCCATATATATAGATATATTTTTTGTGCACATTATTTTTCGCTGCCCGCGTTTCCTGACATCGCGCCGAATGCCTGCGTGTTAGCTGCTTCATTTTAATCCCCGGCTGTGCTGTGCCTCCTTTCATTATTTTTTTTCTTTCTACAAGCCCCCTAATTTTTCACTCTCCCCGTGCGTTCTTCACCTCTTCAACCCTGTGGTGCTTCGAAGCTGCAAAGGTGATTTTTTATCATTATTCGAGACCCAAACACTCGAATTTCCAATGCTGTTCGCGCTTCCAATATAGAACTTTGTATCTGGTGTTTTAATTAGGGAACAGGAATGCACGACCACCACGACCACTGACACCCCCCAAGATGGCGCTCCCTTATTAACGAGAAAGCGTTAAAGAGCTTTTTTCGCAGGAATTACGCTCTTGGCGTCTGCGCCGCTGCGCCGTCTGCGCCGAAAAAGCACCATTTTTTCCATGGTCGAAAAATCGAGAAAGATGCAATAGAAACTTTCAGTTCGAGGGAGAAGTGAACCCGGGCCTTCTTAGTGGCAAGAAGTGTTGTACCACAGAGCGACGCTATTCTTTGAAACTGCCTCGAAAAAAAAAATCACAGCGTATCCACGAAGTGAACGATGATGAGTGGGCGAAGCTCCGGGGGGATCATTCGGGTAACCATGAATCCCCCCGTACATTGCCCACTCGATCATGCAAAGACGGGACACGTCGTGACGCGAGCCCTCGCCGCCTCTGGATCAGCTTGCCGACGCTGCCGTGCCGCTGCAGCTTCACGAGCCCGCAAATTTGGATCCGCTTGTCTGCGTCGCCACCGCCTACTTCTCTCTCGCACAACTTGAGAGCCCGTGCTGCAGCCGCTTTGCGAGCCCTCCGCTCCACCGCCTTGTCTTCTTCGTTATTCATAGCAGTAGTAGTAGTATCGAAGCGCACTGAGTGACGACCGTCGAAAGAGAGAGGAAGCGCGCCGAGAGCCGAGAATGGAGCAAGCGCGCCGGAGATTGGAGCGAGCGCCGCAGAGCCATCTGGTGGGCACCATGCAAATCAAATGCGAGAACAGCTGCGCCTCTAGCGGAAGCGGCGAGTACTAGCGTGGCTACACCGTGGGAGTGATGTACAAGACTAGACATTAAGGAGCTTCGCCCCTAAAACAGAATGTGCTCTGGAACGCGCTTATTGTTCATCGTCATCAGCGTCATCGTCTTCGTCATGGCGTAAAATGGTTACCTTGCATGTGCTGTGCCGTGATGGCGGCGTCATCGTCATCGCACTAACGTGGCTACGCCGAGTGACACAGGCGGAGTGATGGACAAGCCTCGACCTTAAGGAGCTTCGCCCCTAAAAAGATCCAATATGAATGCTATATAGTTGAAGGAGTCTCCTTAACCCATGTATTATTGCGTGGCAGAAACGTAGAATCACGCAAGGTGTCAAAACATGTCAGTTGCGCAACGTGTCGGTGTTTTAAAGGCACGCCCATAAGAAAGTGCTAGACATATTTAATCATCATCAGCTGCAAAAGCATCAACAAAGTGGGCACCTGCATGGTTTCACGTGTTGCCTTACGGACGCGTGCGGGCCCTTCACTGATTCGCAAAAGGAAGAATTATGGTGACGTGGGCACTTAACAAATGTACTCGCAGTAGGCATTCTTGGATAGTTTGAAAAGGACAATGTTACGCGCACTATCGTTCCCTTCCTTACGGTAGTGTTGAAGCATGCACCGAGAATGGAAGTCATCCTAGCAATGGAGAAGGCGATGCGCAGTTGTTCCAATTACGCCACCATGTTCTACTCTTGAAGGCGAAGCTCAGGCGCCTTCCAAGTTTTTCGCTTCATGCTTTAGTCCTGAGCCCTTTCTTTCAATGTTGTCATTCAGTCATGATGTTTAACTAGATCTGTCGGCGATACGATGCTCAGACGGACCTCCCTCCTCTTCGCAACGTTCTTTTCCTTCCTTCACTTCCGGGATCCACGTTCTTCAGTTCTCTGCCTGGCATGCCTCCACGAACATGGCTTGAGGACGTCCACTGCACATGCGTGCTCACTGTGCTGCCATCAGAGCCTCACGACATTTCGTACATAGATCTCTCGCTGTTTCGAGTACCGCCGTGTATACTATTCTGAAGGTTCTCGTGAAAATTGCGGTTTTCCTGCAAGGCATCGCCGCGCCTTATACATACCATCGCACTCATTAATCGAATATGCCGAGGAATAAAAAAAATGCCTTACGGAAGTGGCCTATACGCTAAGAGAAAATATACCAAGACGAAGTCACGTCTGAGGGGATCCCGTTCGTTTGTCTATGGTTGTTTGAAATAGAAATCGAGAGTGGTTATTATTGTCTGATGCTGCAGTGATCTCGAGAGTCTGTTTTAGGGTGCCTTATTCCTAGTACGACCTCGTTAGTCCTTATTAGCCCGGGGCTCCACATATAACAAGTCAGAAGATATTAAAGGAAACAGGTTTCAGTGAGTTCACAAAAATTGGGAGACCCTTAAGCTTCGCCTTTAAGAGTTGAACGCGATATCGCTATCCTGTCCCTAGTCCGTACTTCAATCCCTTAGTGTACACTATGTAATGCGTAGCATGCTTTAAACCACGGGCAATTGTGCGCGGTAAATGCGGGAAATGTTTTCGAAGTTGCTATGCAATCACTACGTGGTCTTAAAGGAATACACGCAGTAACGTGTGTGCCTTTTTTAATGGGTACACGGCTTTGAACCACAATGTCGTTATGATATTCACATTTTCTGACGCCCGATGTCTATGCACGCTTGTACCACGCAATATTACTGAGATATTACATGTTGTATTGTGACGCATGTATACAGGACGCACGTGTTTGCAAAGCATGAAAGTTATTTTCACTGCAATTCCAAGCAGAGGAAGTTATTTTATATATAATCACAAGCAGAAGCGTGGCTGCGATGTTTCAGAGTGGAGCTTATAAACATCGCAGCCACGCTTCTGCTTGTGATTATATATTGCCGGTAAACACATGGTTAAAAAGAAAAGGTATTTTTGTTTCTTCTGTTAACTGCCGCCTATGTGATGTGCCAGAGACAATAGAACACTGCTTCGTTAGCTGCAAAGACGCTATCCTGTTCTGGGATGTCCTTCAACGGGCTCTGAATAAACGTTTTGAAATCAATTCTTACACTATACGTTATCTTCTGCCAACATCACTGGATGAAGTGCCCTTCGATATGTTTTTCCTCATGGGTATGCACAGCCTATGGAAGACACGAATGCAAGACCGCAACGCAGAACCCACCATTTCTTCGAGAACACATTTTATTAGAATGGCTGTTCACTTAAAGGACATTTATGACGAAATAGACTTTGAACCGGACTGGTACCCCATCTTGGTGAGGTGCTTGGCCTCACCATCTTTTGTGTGTGACATGATTTGATGAACTCTCGCTGCTCTACTGCACGTTGTTAGAAGTCAAGTGTTTCCTCAGTAACGCCAGAGCGCTTATTGTCGCTATGTGATTGTACTTGTTGCATACTATTAGTGCCATTTATGTTCATTGTAGCACACATTTAATAAATACCATGAAAGAAAAAAAAAAAAAAGAAGCGTGGCTGCGTGGTAGAACACCGGCTTGCCACGCAGACGACCCGTGTTCGATCCTCATTCGGACCCGAAATTTTTTTATAATTTATTTTATTTGCATCTTTCTCGATTTTTCGTTCGCGGACAAGATGATGATTTTTCGCTCACAACCAACGACGCCGACGCCGACACCGACGCCGACGCCGGAATTTCTGCGAAACGAGCTCTTTAACGCTATCGCGTTAATAACTCATTCGTATGTGAATTTCCAGAGGATAGACCATAGGAGAATAAGTGTTTGAGTCCTCTATGATGCTCCGTAATATAACACAGACAAATACAATATAACTAATCATGAATGATAACACTGTTTTAAGCACGCTCCCTAACGTCATGCGTTCAGCACTCTCCTATGCTTACGCATTTAAAGAGCCTCATATAAATATCAAAAGCCGATTGTAGAAAAGGCAAAAAGCATGAACATACAATAACATGTAGGCAACCAGCAACCAGCTTCTATAACCTCAGAAAACATCCAGGGTGTTTTTTTTTTTTCAGACTATAAATACTTTTGATTAAACAGTTTCTATGGCATGAAATCTATGTCGATGCAGAAATACTTTGCCGCCGTTAGAGTTAGAGTAAAGTGACTAATTAATAGAATCCCGTCAATCAACTATTGAACAGCTGACTTCGGGGCAGGCATTTATATGGGAAGGTTGCAGGCCGTCAAAATTTCCGACAGAGCCCGTTCTTCAGAAATGACATGACTGCAAGTAGTTGTAGATATTCATAGACGAATTTCAAGACTGATATCAAAACTGGCCGCGCCTGCGCCATCAAAAGTGTCACGACTTGTTACGTCAGAGCGTAGCTACCCGTCCCGAAGAAATGACCACATTTGAATTAAGCCTGGTATAGTAGTTGTGTAAGTGCACTGCGACGAAGACGAAAGACGACAAAGGAACAGAAGTCCTGTGTTCCTTTGTCGTCTTTCGTCTTCGTCGGGAGTGCGCTTAAACAACAGCTAGAAGTACACGTTGCTGGGCTAGTCGGTTCGCGTCACGTGATCGATGTGTGACTCCATTTCCGCGCATGCCTATGCCTATATATTACAATGCATTAAGCTTGGAATAAACAGTCGAAAGTTTGCGCTCCCCTCGACCCCTTGCCACGTTAATTGTTTGCGCGAAACAGCCACATCTGTGGCTACTACCTAAACAACAGCTGTACCATGCATTTCAACCAACTAGCCCGATTGTCGATTCTCTTGAATTAAACCACTGAATGTCTCGCTAACAAATTACCGCATAAGCAGTTTTAACACGAAAGTGTTTTATGCCGGGGTCCGCCAAGATTTGAGTGACGTATTTCCGTCACGGAAATGACGTCGGAAAAATAGGCATGATCAGAAGACAAAGAAAAAAAGTTCCGTGAACGGGAGTCGAACCTACGACCTCTTCGTCCGCGACGAGAGATGCCGGGCACACTATCCACTACGCCACAGTCACATGCTGTGTAGGCTTTAAAGGGGCCCTTCAACACTTTTCCAAGTAGCCATGGAATGGATTCACTAAAGGATCTTATTGCCTCACGAATTCATTGCCGCAAAAATTTTTGGAATCCGTCCAGTACGAGTGGAGTTACAAAGATTTCTCGCACGCTGCCATTGCATTCTCTCTTCTCTCGTCCCGTCGAAAGCGCTGGAAGCTAAGCAGGGAGGGATGGCACGGGGGAAATAAAATACGTCACGCGCGCCTCGTGATCTTGAGCGCTTTTTCTCTTTCTTTTTTTGTTCGAATACGCGAATTTTCATTGCGATCGCGCGCGCACGCGTGGACAAATCGCGGCCTCCCGCGGCGGCCTATGTAACTACCGAGCGCGCCATGCTCAAATCAGCCAATGGTTGATACGAAAAATCACTCGTCGGTGACGAGTGATTTTTGAGTACGCAACGTCATTTGTCGAGAGAAGAGAAAGCAATTATTGGCTGACTTTCAGAATTTATTGTGAATTCCACGCCGTGTGCTGCGCTATAATATTTGGCTCGCGTGTTCTCGAGAGCCTGGACTACCGATCGGAGCGTTTTTCTGCGCATGCTCAAAAAGTGTTGCAGGGCCCCTTTTAAAAAAAGCCTTTTGTATCTACCACTGTCCTTTCACACTGCTCTTGCTAAAGTGAAGTACTGTATTATGACCGTGAAATGCACGATTAGTTCCTTCAAAGCGTCGTTTCTACGCGTTCGTCACTTTCGGCGCGTTTCGAATAGGAAAAATGCAATTTGTCGACGCATTAACGCACTGCCAGGTGGCGACCTTACCCCTAGCATCTAAGGTCCCTTATTAGCATCTTCCTCGCTCATAGCATCCGTCCATACCAAAAATAGCTCTGCGACGCGCGAGTGGTTCGCGTGGCCGTAACTCCGCTTTCCTAGCTCGCCCCGCGAAAAATTGCAGCCGGCCAACGGGGAAGAAACGACGCGCGTTGCGTTTCCCTCTGGTCAGGCAGCCTCGAGTAGGCGACCTCAGCCGAAGTTCGGCGTCCCATCAGTGACGCTGTTCTGGCTGTCTCACCACTTTCTCTAATTCCGCTCTCACCGTAAAGCTAACACAAGCATCTATGACCACAAGGGTCTGTTTAATCATTGATCATGGACGTTAGTATGATCTAGAGCACTGCACGGGCCGTCTTTTTCCGGCCCGGGCCCGGCCCGGCCCGAAAGCGCCATGCTCAGGCCCGCCCGAGCCCGGCCCGGTGTTTTTAAATACGGCCCGTACCCGGCCCTGGCCCGAAAGGTTTGGGCCCGGCCCGACCCGGCCCGGCCCGGCCCATTTCAAAAAATTATTTTTTGAGCATAAACGAGGCGCTGTCCAATCTTCGCTTATAGTGAAGATACCAGCCACGCACAAGCTAGTTCCTGGACAGTGTTGTGAGAACTTATGACAGTGTCACGATTTTCACTGGTACTGTGTTTAACATCGGTTAATTACGCCCGTAACACTTTTGCGAAAGAATTGCAGGGGGGATATATGAGGAGGCACAGCTGGCTGTCCATGCACGCAGCACTAACCGTGCAATGTTATTATTGCATTTCAAAGAACGACTACAACATACAGCGCCCACATAAAGTGGAAAAACAGCGGACATTCAAAGTCGAGCTTTCATTAATTGCTGACAGTCTGGGACTATTGAGTAAATAGAGCAGAACATATCCTGCAAACTTGGTTTATTGCGCAATGCAACGACAGAGAGAAAAAAAACGTGCTCTAACTACTCCTGGGAGGGTTCGCCAGGCTGGGTCGCTTGCTCCGACTAAAGGAGGAAAAAAGTACACCTTTCTTGCATAACTTGTCACTCTCCTTAAACTCGACGTGTCCGAAAACAAAACAAATGCTGGGAGGAGAATCGTGACGCAGGGGAGTCCAATAGTAAGGTCATATTACGGTTACCTAAAAATCTGTAGCAGGGCCAATAGAATATTTTTCTTAATTTCCGTACATAAAATTAAAACGAATAAATCCATCAGTCAATGAAACGAACTTTTATTTCTCCCAAATATATATAAGAGGATAGTGGAGAAAGAGCCGCATAAACTATAGCTTAACAAACCTGAAACGTGCAGCTCGCGAGCAAGTCGCACTTACGAGAACACACACGAATGTCTAGGTGCGTGTGCGTGTAGGCGCGGGATGCCTTCTAGCGCGGCCTTAGTAGAATATTCTTGATCTTTAACGAAGATACCCCGATTCCCCCCTCAGACACCCGTAGGGTCCCATACTTTGACTAACTCGATATAACGAAACAAATTTCGAGATCCGTCCCGATTTAACAAACCTTTTTTATTTTCGGAAAATGAGATAGAGAATTGGTCATTCTTTGTCTATTTTTAGATAATGCCCCGAAAGTTATTGATTGCGAGCAAATGGCAACATCGCAGAACACCTTTGTCCAATTTAAACTGCGTGGCCATTGCTAACAAAACGCAAGCAAGCCAAGATCACCGACTTCTTTGCTGGGAAATAAATATGTTGTCACCTGTGGCCCTTATTGTTGAGGTAACAGAGAGAGAAGCAACTTTATGGAGAGAAGCAACTTTATTTTAAGCTAACAATTTTTGTTGCTTCATACACCCTGGAGGTGGCGGTCGTTTCCTAAGGCCGCTATTTCATTTTTCGCGCCTTTACGCTACGCAAATATGATGCCATGGTAGCTTTCCGGATGCCGCTACACCATATAATCGAATGTACCGAATTAAGTAACCACGAAATGCCGTCTTCGGTTTAACGATGTTTTCGATTTAACGAAATAATTCGCGGCTCCCCTCAAATTCGTTAAATCGAGTTTTAACTGTATTTGTGTGTTGCAACAGAAAAGTCACTACAAAGCGCAAGATTAATACGAAAGCGCGCGTGGTAACGTACGGCACCTTAGCACTGCGTCTTACAAAAGAGGCGCTCGGTAAGACAGCTGGTAAAGAAAGCAAAAATGCAAAAAGAAAGAAAAAGTGTACAAGGCGCGAAACCAATACCCATTCACAGCAATTCAGTCGGACGTATTAAACCGAAATGAGGAAATTAGTGACCTGACGAAACACGACGACATTCTGTCTACAAACTTAAAATGAGTGTCTTGGACTTTCCTTTCACACTGTACATCCGTGATAGTAAAGCTTTGTGACTGTAGTAGAGCGAAGAAAGCTTAAAAACTGCTAACTTACCTCAGAGTCAATTCCAGTTATGTCATCGACTGATGAAGTAGCCCTAGCAACTCATGAGGCTATGAAATCAAGCCCGGTTGAAGAGCCGGTGGTGCCGATGAACAGTGTAATCGACGTCAATAACGCTCGGTGACGCTGAGGTTTACTTAATGTAACGAGCAGTTCATTTACAGAATTGCAGAACTACACTCGGTGCACTGTGACTCTGGTTATCCACTTGGCCCCTTTTCAAATGTCGAGCCAGAGAGAGAGTGAGCTGATATTTCTGCAGGAATCACGTGACTCTCGTGAAGCGTGCGTCGGTTGGCTTCCGTGATGAAGACGCTGCCGTGTGCGTCGTACAGTCGTCAGCAAGCTTAACACGAACGCTCAGCGGGGTGTCCTGAAACGGTTTGATTGACGCTAGCGCCGCGTAGCTTTGGGTTCTGTTGCCGAGATATGTTACCCATGCATGCCGACATACTATCCAAGCATACCGAGGTATTATCTCGGCAACAGCGCCAAGCGCTTCGCGGCTGGCATCAGTCGTAGTCCAGGTCACGCGTCGGAGCGTTCGTGTTAAGCTTGCTGACGACTGTACATATCACCATAGCTCGGCACACTCACTCATGAGTGCACTCAACTCACACTCACTCACACTCATTTGAACGTGGTGAGTTGAGTATGAGTGAGTACTCATGCGTGTGAGTGGACGTGAGTGTGAACGTGAGTGAGAACTCATGAGTGTGAGTGGTCGTGAGTGTGAACGTGAGTGAGTACTCATGAGTGTGAGTGGACGTGAGTGTGAACGTGAGTGAGTACTCATGAGTGTGAGTGGAGGTGAGTGTGAACGTGAGTGAGTACTCATGAGTGTGAGTGGACGTGAGTGTGAACGTGAGTGAGTGCGAAGGCTGAAAAAAATGTGGTGAGTGAGTTTGAGTGAGCACTCCCTTAAAGTGCCGACCTATGGAGCTCGGCACACTCACTCATGAGCATAGGTCGGCAAAACATCTGGAGCTCACTCACTCACTCATGAAATATATTTTGCCCTTGGGACGCACTCGGACACAGATTCACCAAACTTTTCCTCAAACGGACTCACTCGGACTCATATGCACTAAAATTTTTCCCAGCCGGACTCACTAGGACTCAAGCTCACGAAAATGTTTCCCAGCCGTACTCACTCAGACTCAGACTCACGGCTCTATCTGAGTCTGAGTGAGCCGACTCATGAGTCCGTTAGCGTACAATTGGCTTCTTTGAACTTGGTGTCAATGCTCTTTAACACTAATATCTCGCGTAATCGGTGCTCTACTTGGCGCCTTGTGATCTCGTACCTTCAAATATGAGATATCAGGGGTTGTAATCCAGCAAGCACCTTTTCATTGAAAGAGAGAACTCACATGAAATACTTTTATAAAAGATTCCCAGGAAACAGTTTCCGGGGGTGGGAGGTAGGTCACCCTCTCCCACTCTTCTCCGTAACTCTCGCCTCTGATCAAAAAATTACACCATCTCCCGCTAAAGGGAACCATGTGTAGATGCGAAGCAGCGGGCGCTAACGCTTACACTGGCGCCGGCGTGTACGCTGGCGATCGTCGCAGCGTTGCGCAGGAGAGAAAACTGGGGAGGCGCAAAGCACGCTGTGATGGAGTGGTGTTTCCTACTGGAACATGCCAATCGCTGCTAATGGGCAATGAGAGACAGAAGACTCCGACTGGACACAGAGACCCGCAGTCCACTTTTAGTTAACGCGCATGCTGCGAATTTTTATTGATCCACAACTCACCGGAGAAATATCCCACTGGCACCACCTTGCAGGTCAAGATCCATTGCCATATATACGGGGTGGCCAGTGAACGGTTGTGCAGCGCGAGCAGGCGGTTTTTTCAACGAATAAACTCGCTAGCAGACGCTGCCTGCGTCGGCGTCGTGAGGCGAGAGAGGGGGGGAGCGTAGGAGAGTAGAGAGAGGGGGGGGGACGCGCATGCGCCGTGGGAGGTGTGGACGCCGCGGGCAGGGATGCCTAGAGGAGAGAGGGGGGAGCGTAGGAGAGGAGAGAGAGGGGGGGACGCGCATGTGCAGTGGGAGTGAGGACGCCGCGGGCAGAGGTGCCTAAAGGAGAGAGGGAGGAGCGTAGGAGGGGAGAGAGGATGGGAGGCGCATGCGCAGTGAGGGTGTGGCTGCCGCGGGGAGGGATGCCTAGAGGGGGGAGAGGAGGTCTTTTTTTTTAAAGGCTTTGCGCATGCGCAGTAAGGGTGGTCACGCCGACAACCACCACCGGATTAAGCTTCGCCATAAGATGCTTCACATCTAATAAATATTGAGCTGGCGTATGAACGCTGGTGCTTTGAAGTATGCGCGAGTCGGCCTGAGTATAAACGAGAGCCTGCGCAAGGCTGACAGTAATGCTGAAGTTGGGGAAGTAGAACCACTGATCGGCAAAAAAGTGTAGAGCTCACTCAGATTCACCCAAGAAATACATTTTGGTCTTAGGGCTCACTCGGACTCAGACTCACCAAAAATTTCCTCAACCGTACTCACTCGGACTCAGACTCACTGAAATTTTACTCAACTGGACTCACTCGGACTCAAACTCACCAAAATATTATTCACCCGGACTCACTCAGACTCACGGCTCGATCTGAGTCTGAGTGAGTCGACTCATGAGTGAGTTTGCCGACCTGTGCTCATGAGTGCACTCAACTCACACTCACTCACACTCATTAGAACGTGGTGAGTTGAGTATGAGTGAGTACTCATGAGTGTGAGTGGACGTGAGTGTGAACGTGAGTGAGTACTCATGAGTGTGAGTGGAGGTGAGTGTGAACGTGAGTGAGTACTCATGAGTGTGAGTGGACGTGAGTGTGAACGTGAGTGAGTACTCATGAGTGTGAGTGGAGGTGAGTGTGAACGTGAGTGAGTACTCATGAGTGTGAGTGGACGTGAGTGTGAAAGTGAGTGAGTGCGAAGGCTGAAAAAAAATTGTGGTGAGTGAGTTTGAGTGAGTACTCCCTTAAAGTGCCGACCTATGCATATCACGCGTTCGGCGCCGTCGCTCGCCAACGGAGACGGGCGCCGTGGTGGCGCGGCGCCTACGCCTCCTCTCTCTGTCTATCCTCGGTCTTTTAGAATTCGTTGCGTTGGTTGCGTGTCTCGTAGTTTTGTGTTCAACCGAACATGCGTATCTTCGTAGTCGCGTTGACCAGTCTACAGAGTCACGAAGGCGGAAGCCGGCGCGGCGGGCATGCGAGCGTAGCTGCATACTCGAAATGTTTCCCATGATACCGATGGGCACATCTTATATGCACTAATCTGGGCAGTGCACCGTTGCTTCACTCTTGCCGCAGTGCTGCTCAGCTATACCATTTCTTTTGATACACGGTACCGAAGTACGTGTTTCACTCAATATAATGGCGGGAACATATATGAGACAATTTCCAGAAATTATATGTAACATACCGACGGAGGCAAAATGCGCGACGTCTTGTATTGTGCGATTTCAGTGCACGCTAATGCACTTCAGGTGGTCTAAATTACCCGGAGCCTTCCACTGCAGCGTCTCAGATAGCCTGAATAGGTTCGGGACGCTAAATGCCCAAAAACAACAAAGCCAAACAGCATTACGCGCTATTGCCGACGTGTATGAGAGTCGGGCCTGATACGGGCCTGCCCAAGGCCCGGGCCCGACCCGGGCCCGAAGCACATGGGCCCGAGCCCGGCCCGGGCCCGATCTAACAATTAGTTACCCGGCCCGACCCGGCCCGCGGGCCGGGCCGGGCCCGGGCTTTCGGGCCGGCCCGGGCCCGTGCAGTGCCCTAGTATGATCATGGACGGTAGTAGATCACGGACAGATATACCACCAAGCGTCAATGTGGATGCATCATCGTTAAACGGTGCCCTAATTGTCAAACACTAATTGACGTTGTGCAAGCTATCTCATATCAATGTACACTAAACATTCAACTACTTCTGTAAGGACACGTTTCACTTTCGTGTAATACCGATTCCTATGACAAAGGGATCAACCATGTTTTTTATACCTATCTGGAATGCAATTACGAAAGTCTCCAGCACGACGCACTACATCTAGATCATAACCACTTTTATTGTTCTTTATTAACGCAGGTTCAGGATTCACGTTCACGGGAGTGCTTCACGCAGCCCTCTCTTGATGTCACAGAACTATATGTTACTCTGAACACTCTTGAGTTAAAAGGATGTAACCGGTAGTTTACCGATGTCATCGTTAGTTAGATTTAGCGAGACTAGACATGCCATTTAGAAGATAAGGAATAATGAGCTAGGCCTGTGGACCGGCTTCAACGTTAGGTAATAAATTATCAGTTGTGTTTATCGAACAGGTGTGTATGTATATCTATGTATATATATAGGACAGCTGTATGCGCAGATATAAATGTAGGCATACGGTTTCATGAAGGTAGAGCTGTTAGATATAAACCTTCTGGTTATGTTTTAGAAGCGCAAATGGTGCTTTCATTGCAACAGAAGACCATGATTGTTTCATAATTATTTCCGTGCTTATAAAAAAAAATAGAGGAGAGGAAGAAATGTAACTCATGTTTGGGTCAGTTTGTTCTTCTTTTTTTTCTCCTGCGAACTTTTTCTATCTGCTTAGCACCCCCTATACATTACTATAAAGCCCATGCATTTCTCGCCTTCCTTCGTGCCCATTTAATTAAAATGTAGCTCAACAATGCCGCAAGAGAAATGAGTAATGGCGGCCTGAATTACGCATTCATCGCTCGGGGCTGATTTCTCGCGGGACACTGCGTAAAACCGGCTTCAGTTCAAGGCGCTACACAGGCGCATAACAAACACGCGGTTGATTCTCGTTCGAGGGCTTAGTTTCATCTCACGAAGGCGTCCATCTTTCCGAACGTCCATGCATTTTTTTAAATTTTTTTTCTATGCTTTAGATTTTCATATTTACTATTTCTTCTGCTCCCTTTACCCTCCCCCCCCCCCCCCCCCCATTTCGAGCCTAATTGAACATTCGGGATGGTCAAACGAAAGCGGTTGGCGGGCAGCGACCGTCTCTGGAAAGTCATACTATATTTACCATGTGACAACGTTCACCCTCCCAAGCAGATAGAGATAGTGGGAAAGCCAGCACTCCACTGTGTCCGCCTCTATACGCGCGGCTGGGCTGAATCTGCGAAAAAGCGTGATTTCTTTAGCAATTTGTAATAACGCGGATCCAAGTTTCACGAGAATGAATCTGACGCCTTTCACATGCGTCGCTCCGAACAAGCACATACGCCCTGTGAGCGACCGCTACGCCTTGGGCTGTTTCTGGCCCTGCTTCCGGAGCTTCGATGCGACCGCCTGTTATTTTTACGTTTTATATTAGCCCGAATAAAAGTAGCATTGAAAGAAACGCTGAAATAAGGGACGAGGCATACGGTGGACGCCACGACTTTGGCTTTGTTTATCGTGACAGCGTGAACCCGTTTACACGAACGAAGAAAAGTAAATCTTTGGCGCATTTAAAACTTCACTCTAGAGTTTTTAAAATGTAAAAGTATCAAGATAGCCGGATAACCACGATCGGCATCACTTTTCTGATGGTTTCTGTCGCGAAATTAAATACTGATCACTGGTCCCATTTGGAACACTGTAATGTTTCATACTGAAATATTGGCAGCGCAAACTAACGGGACACTGAAAATGGACACAAACAAGCGCAGACTGAAACTTGGGCGGAAGGTTTTTTCATAAAAAAAAAGAATATCGATAGTTATGTCAGCTCACCTTCTATATCGCTTTTAGATTATGAAATCTCGTTTCTGGACGACAGTTGATTACGGTGGAACTTTTCCTCTTCTATTTCCCTTTCCCTTCGTCTTTTTTTCTGATATATTATCTTCTGTGAATAAAACCAAGTTTCAGTCTGCGCTTGTTTGTGTCCTCTTTCTGTGTCCCGTTAGTTTGCGCTGTCAATATTGCAGTAGGAATCTATACCAACTAGCCCGCCTTTCAACCCTTCTGTAATGTTTTGTCTCCTGCAGACTACCATTCGGTTACATTGAAAATTAACCCCAAAGGTTTCTTGACCACATCGCTACGTCAACCCATGGATGCATGTAGGTAATGATGAAAACGAGATCATTTGTGCAGAATTTGAGAGTTTAGTCTTCCAACATGCCTTAAAGTGCCTTCCAACATGCCTTCCAACATGCCAAAAAATTCTCAATTTCAGTTTCCAGATGGGGAGAACTCTGAACGCATTGATTCGGTGTGTTGCACACTGTTCGCAACAGCAACCCACCAGAACGCATTGCACTTCAGGCAGGAGTGTTATTGCACTTACTAAGCATATTAAATGGAACTGTGGTCCTCGAAGGTGCATCGCTCACATATTTGTATGCGCTGTTTTTCAGTAACTGATGCTCTCTCGATCGTGGGAATGTCGGCGAACAGCCGCTTCTGATCAATATGATCTCATGAGATTGACAATCTGATCTTCATGGCAGTCAGTTTTCTTCTCTCGCTGTCACATTTCATTGTTGCCTTTCATCGTTGCATTTATTTGTTCCACGCATGACCATCGTTGTTGCCCGTAGAAAAAACAGTGATGCGCTTCTAAGCACGCGCGTGAAAGTCCAATTTCCGGCATTGGGAAAGAAACAGGAGCGTTGCGCAGTGAGAAAGAAAGAAACAATCAAAGAAAGAAAGAAAGAAAGAAAGAAAGAAAGAAAGAAAGAAAGAAAGAAAGAAAGAAAGCAAGAAAGAAAGCAAGAAAGCAAGAAAGAAAGCAAGAAAGCAAGAAAGAAAGCAAGAAAGCAAGAAAGAAAGCAAGAAAGAAAGAAAGAAAGAAAGAAAGAAAGAAAGAAAGAAAGAAAGAAAGAAAGAAAGAAAGAAAGAAAGAAAGTACGTAAGCACGCCCACGCAACGTAGGCGTTTCCTCGACTGGGAAAAGGCTCTTGCATTTTCCACTCATATATACCTTCCCACGGATAATAATTGCAGGGGTTTAATGGCCCAAAACCACCATATGATTATGAGAGACGCCATAGTGGAGGGCTCCGGAAATTTCGACCCTCTGGGGTTCTTTAACGTGCATCTAAATACAGGCACACGCTCCTAAAGCATTTTCGCCTCCAACAGCTTTCCTCAGAAGATGGCGACAGCGTATATAAAGAAATAAAAGACAATTGCATTCCTTTTTATTGATGTTAAAGGGACACTAACGGCCAAACGATTTTTCGCGTATTAGTTAACTACAATTTCACAATCCCGAAAACACCACTCTTACCGCGACACGACGCTTGGTAAGTGAGAAAGCACGCGAAAAGAAAATGCGGGTGGAGACGCCCCCTAGAGATGCCCGCACCAAATACCGTGACGTCATACACCAGAACACAGCGAGTTCAGTGTGTGCCGCCATAATTGGCAGCACGTCGCGCCATCTGTTGCATGCACGGCGAAGCAACACCTGGAACTGCCAGGCTAGCAGACGCTCCGCAGTTCTAACGCGAAACTTCCCAGCCCGAGTATGGCTGTAAGCACTGTAAGCTTGTCACGCGGTTTTCCTCGCCTGGAAATTTGTGCTGTTTTCTTGTGAAACGTTGAGAAGACCTTCCTCGACGGTCCGGAATGTCTACAGCACGTGCATTGCCGACTGCGGAAGCAACTTTATCAGGTTCGTACTATCGCGATGCAAAGAAACGTGAACAGCGGAAAGCGTGGCTTTCGACTCGGTCGAACTGCGACATGCCTTGACTGTCGCTAAACAAAACTTGTGCGTTCAGCCGGTGTCACCGTAGCGCTAGAATCCCGCTCCGGCTTGCGCTCATGCAGCGCATATGTATATCATTTGCCAGTCATGCCTGGCACTCGGAACCCACACACGCGGTGCACGCGGTGCGAAAGTGCCAGCCAGCGCGAGATGTAGTGCTACGCCGGCTGAAAGCACAGATTCGCCTAGCGACAGTCAAGGCATGTCGCAGTTCGACTGAGTCGAAAGCCACGCTTTCCGCTGTTCACGTTTCTTTGCATCGCGACAGTACGCCGTTACATTTGTACTAAACGTGTGCAGTGTGCGTGCACGCGTGAGTCCTAATATCTCCTATTATTGGCATGCGGCCTGCGAAAGAGTACAGCAATGATTTCGTGCCGCATACTACAGGCATACTGCACGCAAATTACTGCTGTAAAGCGAAATAGCTGGCGTCACGCTTGAATACACGCAGTAAGTGTACTTACTCGTACACTTTTACTGGGCTCGTAGTTTTTCCTGTTGATTGCAATTATCCACTGGCGGCGGAGCTCGGTGTTTTTCGTTGCGGGTGGAAATCTGTGCAATCTGAAAACACCGCACCGGCACGATTCCCATGTTGTGTTGTCATCTTCACAGACAGTGCTGAGTGATATCTTCCTCTTGCGCTGATTGTTTTCGCATCCAAAGACGGCGCAGTGGTGCCCAGACGACTTCTTGTAAGCGGCAGCGGCGTGAATAGGCGCTTTCTTGTATTTTAAGGTCCCGGACACGCCGCTTACCATGTAACAGATACACGCCTTGGCAGTTCTATACAAACATGGCGTCTGGGTGCGAGAGTATGCCGCCGGGAGCCTGCGCCTGGGTGCGAGATAGGCGTGCTCTGGTCTATAGATTCTGAAGGCATCTCCTGAGTCCTACGTAGCTTCTAATCGATAAAAATGAGGTGCATTGTCATCTGTGGGTGCCATAGACCTAGCATACGAAGTTTCTGAAAATTCAATCGAGGCAACGTCGCAAAAATACGAAAAATACATTTGGAATTTCTGACGTCACGCGCGCAGATATCGGCGCCAAATTTAAACATAAAACTTCAACCTTGATTTTCTCCGCTAATAATGAACTTATGATAGTGAAACATTTGGCATTAGAGTTCTCAGAGTGCAGTTTGTCAATCTAAACCAAGTCACTGTTTCGCTTTAGTGTCCCTTTAAGGTTGCTCGAAAGCTTGCAAAAATATAAAGTCATTATCTGCAGCCTGACCTGACATGTTTACATACATTGACATGTATGTAAGCTTGTTTATGTATTACCTTTTTTAATGCAGTTTTGCCCCCCTCCTGCTTGGGCCCAAATTGGCCCTGCAGCATCTTGTAAATAAACTAATGACTAAGGCTTTAGATCATGGCATATATTAGTAGTGCCATCGTATGTTTGGCTCTGTTGGCAGCGCTTCGGAGCCTCGTTCTCCAAAACGTGAAGCTCCAGTAAGCTTGCGTCTAAACAATCCGACGGGCAGCTCCCGCTCTCCCATAGTAGCACACTCAGTACTCTGAATAGTCTTTTTTAGATGCGAAGCAGCTTAGAGCGGAGTTCAATCCGGTGGTGGTGTGCGTCCTGACCACCCTTACTGCGCATGCACCTACTCTCTCTCCCACTCTCCTCCTTTACGCAGGTGGTCGGTCGCCTTCTCTCCTCCTCCCCCGCGCTGCAGCCGCGCACTCTCCTCCTTTACGCGGGCGTTTACGCAGGCGTTCGGTCGCCTTCTCTCCTCTCCTCCTCCCGCGCTGCAGCCTGTAAAACCACTCCCTCCTCTCCCTCCCCCCATTTTATGTAAGCGCGTGCGCTAGGTCGAGGAAGTCTCGCTTGAATCGTGCGGTCTCTCCATCGGTTCCCGGTCGCTGCAGTTGTCTCGAAAGCCTCGCTACCCTCGCCGCAGACTCGCGTTGTCTCTCTGTAGCGGAAGCGGTAGCTCGAGACCGACGCTTGGCTTCGACGGCCCACTGAACGTAAACGGAAGGTTCGTGTGCACCCCCAATGTAGCTTCGCATCCCCTCATGGTTCCCTTTAGTGGGAGATGGTATACCTTTTTTCTCGTTTAATCCATTCGTCCCTCCTCCCCAGTGCAGGGTAGCAAACCGGACGCGCGTTTGGTTGAGCTCCCTGTCTTTCACTCCTTTCCTTCCTCCTCCTCCTCCTTCTGAATAGTCACCAGTCTTTCTCGACCTACAGGGACAGGTAAAGGCTCTCCCGTATTATAAAGTACAAGGTACTCTCAATCTTCCATTTTCGCTCAAAACATTCCGGTAACATCGTTGGAATAAACTTCTAAACACAATGGGACTTACGCACTATTGAAGGACAGCTCACGAATATCTAACAGTAAAGTGTGTTCTAAATCGTCTCTCTTTTTTAGCACAGCCTTCTTCAGGGGGGCGGCACACGCGATCTCTCGTGGTGTCGAGGTGTAGAAGGGGTATATTGAATGTTCTATGGTGTCTTTCTAAAGGCACCATTTCCAGGCGCATAGGCACCGTGCAGTCCAGTTTTCCATTTTGACAGCAGCGCCAGAACGCAAAGCCTAGCGGATAAAAAAAAATGCCCCCCACCTCCCCGAAGGGAATCGTGAGGAAATGCGTATGCATTTCGCGCGCGCTTCACTCCATTTATATATGGTGGTTGTGGTTCGAAGAAGGAAAAGGCGCCTAATTTCTGCAGCCCGGTCGGGAGCACGGCGCAGCGCCTGTTTTTTTTTATTTTTTTTTGCTTTTGTTCTGTTTTTTCTTCTTTTTTTTATTTATTTTTTTTATTGTTTTTGTTCTTTTTTTCCTTTTTTTTTCTTTTTTTTAATTTTTTTTAATTTTTTTTCATATATAGCTCCACCGAGCTCCCGCGATGCGAGCGCCCTCACGCACTTGAAATGCATTCGCATTTAAAACTGGAGATGCGTAAAGCACACAGCGATGGAGCGGTGTTTCCTACTGGAACATGCCGATCGCTGCTAATGGGCAATGAGAGACAGAAGACTCCGACTGGACACAGAGACCCGCAGTCGGCTTTTAGTTAACGCGCACGCTGCGAATTTTTATTGTTCAACAACGCACAGGAGAAATCTCCCACCGGCACCACCTTGGAGGTCAAGATCCATTGCCATATATACGGGATGGACAGTGAACGGTTGTGCAGCGCGAGCAGTCGGTTTTTTCAACCAAGAAACTCGCTAGCAGACGCTGCCTGCGTCGGCGTCGCGAGGCGAGAGAGGGGGGGGTAGCGTAGGAGAGGGAGAGAGAGGGGGGGGGACGCGCATGCGCAGTGGGGGTGTGGACGCTGTGGGCAGGGATGCCTAGAGGAGGGAGGGGGGAGCGTATTAGAGGAGAGAGAGGGGGGGACGCGCATGCGCAGTGGGAGCGCGGGGAGGGGATGCCTAGAGGAGAGAGAGGGGGAGCGTTGGAGGGGAGAGGGGGAGGCGCATGCGCAGTGAGGGTGTGGTTGCCGCGGGGAGGGATGCCTAGAGGAGAGAGAGGGATTGAGGAGGTTTTTTATTTATATTTTTTAAAGGGCTTGCGCATGCGCAGTATGGGTGGTCACGCCGCCCACCACCACCACCGGATTAAGCTTCGCCATCAGATGCTTCACATCTAACACCTGCCGGCGCTTACCTCCTCAACCTATCCTCCTCCTCCTCCTCCGCGGACAACGCTGGACAACGCCGGACAACGCCGGACAACGCCGGATGCCTGACATAGCCCGACTATGAAATGCATTCGCATTTAAAATTGGCCGCGTATCTGCGTGCTTCGCCGCAAATGTAGTCGAAAGACGATAGTCTTCTGCCGGCCGTACTACACTGTTTTGCCTTGCCTCAGACAGCGCTTTCGCTATGTTGAATCGACCGCATCGGGCTGGCCTTGATAAAATAGAAGAGGCGCTGCGTGAGACATGGACGCCATCTGGCAGTGCTGTCGAGAAACATCACCTTGTGCAGAACCCAGCAGCAACATATCGTCGGCCGAGGGCTTTTTCGTGCATAGCGTCGCTTTTTGAGCGCAGCCTAAGAAACGCTGGGGTCTTCATAATTACGTATCTATGTATTTTCTTATATAGAAACATACCAGAGACTACTTATTTATTGACGTTGCTCCTCAGACATGCATAACATTTGCTTTTTGATCGACAATGTTCACAAGTATGAACAAAAATACTTGTGCAAGATTGCTGGGCGCTCAGAAAGTGGTTAAACTTTGGCCGGGTGGCTGAATCGTGTGACGTGCCGACAAACAGAGAAGCAGACAGACAGACCAAAATTTCTCCGTTTTGAGTATCCCAAGAAAGACTATCGTCTTTAAAACACTAGTGAGACGGGCTCGGTGAAGTTCATGAATGCAAGCAATGGTTGCCTCTGAAGTAGTGGTTGTCATGGGACATACTTCTGGCCACTGGGAATGGGCGTCGACTACTACTAAGTATGATATACCTTTTATTGGACCTGCAAAGTCCATGTGTAGGCGTTGCCAAGGACGCGTCGGCCAGGACCATGGATGGAGCGGCGCTTTCACTGGCAAACTGCGTGTCTCTGCGCATGCGTGACAAGAGCCGACACATCTCTCTATATCCTGATCGATATTTGGCCACCACACATAGCTTCTTGCAAGCTCTTTGGTGCGCACCACTCCCGGATGCCCCTCATGTAATTCATCTAGGACCAATTTACGGAATTTTTCTGGTACCCCCCACACGCATTCCCAGCATGACACAACCTTGATATAAGGAAAGCTCTAGTTTCCTGCAGAAAAAAGGTTTCAGGTTCGCAGATACGTTAGCAGGCCAGCCTGACAAGATGTACTGCACTACTTGACGGAACACTGGATCCCGTGCAGTTTCCTCTGCGATCTGTTTACTGCAGACGGGCATGCTGTGTTCCGTCAAGTAGTGCAGTACATCTTGTCAGGCTGGCCTGCTAACGTATCTGCGAACCTGAAACCTTTTTTCTGCAGGAAACTAGAGCTTTCCTTATATCAAGGTTGTGTCATGCTGGGAATCCCATCTTCGTCGCCAAGAACTATGTCGTGTTCCAGAGCTTCCGGGTATGAAGACGCCGACAGTATTTAAACATGCTTTATTCGCATGCCAGCAACATAGCGATAACCAAGAGTGCCGAAGGAAAAGTGCCCCCCGCCCCACCGCGCGCCAAGCGCTTTTATTCACATCGTGGGCGAGGGTGTTGCGATATGGGCCGCGTGACAGTGTATCGCACAAGCACACGTGTACAGATATGCGACAAAAATGGAATGCGGTGCGCGTGTCTCCTGAGTGGGCGGATTGTGGCCGTGCTACATGGGGAACGCGTGCTCGCGTCTGTTTTCTGCGTGCCTCTAACGGCCAATGTCAGCGAAACTGGGACGGGGCAGTGCGAGCAACGCCGCTCCCTCTGTTCAGTGGACGGTATAAAAACCTATGCCATTTCACTCGACGCTAAATCCGTAGGAAGCGCGAAGCAGTGATTCTCCCACCCTTCGGCGACTCTGGCGCTCCAAACGAGCAGCCTTCTCGACGTTTATGAAGGAAAAGAAACCTTCATTTGTGATGCAGTGGCGCCCTCTTCCCTACTTCTTTCTCTCTCTTCCTTTCCCTCCTTCTCATGCTCACAACAAGCCTCCTCACCCTCACTTCTTTTTCCCATCTCCTCGCAATACTAGACTATATATTATCAATACAAAAGCCTGCAACGGAGCAGGCTATTTATACATTTTAAGGCAAACACCTCTAATGGCTTATACTCGCGCCCGTCCGTCCGTCCGTCCGTCCGTGCCCTGGAACGGTGCCAGCTGTGGCCTCGCCCCTTCACACTCTCTCAGCGATCACGTAATGGCACAGCGTCTCGTTGCAGCAGTCGAGTTAGTCGGGTGGCTCCCACGCGCACGCGTCTCCCCTGTAGCCCGGCCACAATCCGCCCACTCATGCAAGAAGGGAGACGCGTGCATCGCGTTCCATTCTGTCCGACCCCGTCTCAATGGGCACAGGCTTTCGCCGAACACACTTCGGAATTTACAAAATGTCCTTCGATTTTTTTTCTTTTTTTCTACTGCTTTGTGCGACAGCCTTATTTATAAAGATGTTAATCGTCTCGTGAATGCGAAAAGAACAGTAGGAGATGGTAACCTTGATGCAGACATGGTTACAACTGCATTGAATATCTGTCCAGAGTTATACAATGCGCATATGAACAAGAACTGTTATGAAAAAACCCATAAACCGGGGCTGTGTGCTCGAGCCGACATTTCGACAAGTGGACCTGTCTTCTTCCAGGCTGCAGCTGATTTACTTAGCACTTGCGTCTACATGCTTCGTATTCTCTTCTCCAATCTAAACAAAAGAGGAAAAGGGGGGCAACTGCGGGGGGTGGGGAACAGGCCGCCGTGACGAACTGGGGGGAGTCAAAATGAAAGAGGAGTTCCATGAGAAGAAAAAAAAAAGTTCGAACGTTACATACATGATCGAATATTCATATTTTCACAAACGGTACATTGACGAAACGGGACAGCCTGTTATTATTAGATTAAACGGGCACCGCGTGGACACGGCGAAAATGTTACCGAAAGTAGTGGCACAGCCTTTCAATGAAACATTTTAAACTTTACATATTTCAGTCCAACTTCCAGTCCCCAACAGACAGGAAGTATACAGAGCCATACATTATTCACAAGCTCACTACACTCCAGCCAGCAGGTATTAAAGTTTCTAAGGGCGCTCTTTAATCCATCCGATATGATACATAGATAACAAAAACCATTTAGAATTGAGTCCTTCTTCTCAGAATCTCTATCCTACGTGGTTAAGTAGTTCTTCCTCTCACAACTATAATTCAGCAAAATGTCTACACCCAACAACCCCAGCCTCATCCTTTTTTTTTCCTCATGGAACACCTCTTTTCTATTGACTCACCCAATTCGTCATGGAGTCCTCTCACGTGCCCCGGCAGTTGCCCTCTCCTCATGCTTTGTTTGAATTAGAGGAGATGATAGGAAGCATATTGTCACACATGCTCCTTTCAATGTTTATTGTTCCCAGCGTATCGAACGTCTAGATACTGCCTTGCGCAATCCGCGCCAGAATGTCTGAGAGCATTCTAGATAGTTTTCGGATCATCTGTTCGGCTTGAGCGCGCAATCGCGAACAGCTGAGAGAGAGAATAAAAAGAGAGAAAGGCAGGGAGGTTAACCAGAAGTGTAGCATCCGGTTTGCTACCCTGAACCAAAGAGAGGGGGAAAAGGAAAAGAAAGATGGAAAAGGAAAGCGAAGAGGAGAGTAGACGCACGAATTAAAAAAAGAAAAAAGAGGGCGGGGTGCTGTAGCCTATTCAATAGGCCACTGCCACCAAAAAAGTTCAGTAAGGCCTTGACTGATTTTCTCTGTGAAGACAGTTCGCAAACAGCTGAGTTTATTATGGAACAAACTCGGCCAGCAGCGATAACGCTCGAATGTTCGACGCCGTGTATTTAAGTGCCGACGCGCGTTACCGCGGATCAGATTATCGACGACTGAAGCTCTGTGCGCCGATATCGGTGTACAGCTCCAAGGAAATCAGTTCTACCTTTGAAGAATTAAAGTCCACTTGTCGAAACGTCGGCTCGAGCACAGACACCCTGTGTACGGATGTTTTCACCACAAGCTGCCATCTTACCCTTACTGCTGCTTTCAGGGAGTGTTATGAAAGATAGCGGAGGAAAGGAAAGTCACTGCGTACGCAGCAAATACGTCCCTCGTTCATTGCTAAGCTAATCTGTGCGGAGCTTTTGAGAATGAGCAAGTGAATATCACTAATAACGATCACTAATAATGTTTGCTCAGCCACACGAACAGAGAGATAAACAGAAAGAGAGCCCACCCGAGACCATAGTCTTTCCATGGTTGCTCAGAATTCACTACTTTTATAGGCCTGGCAAAAAAACAACAACAAAAAAGCAAGAAAAACCTCATAACTTGAACAAAGAATCACTTATTATTCAGACGACAGAAGGCCAGTCCCGTATCTCCATGTCACCGAGAGCCTACGGGAAGCTGCTCTTGCTGTGGAATGCCTGGAGGCTAAGCCGTGCCAAAGAATGGAAAATATAAACACTGAAACAAAGACATCCCGCTGAGATGGAGAGCACCGTAAGAGAATGGCTCTTGCTGCTATGAAAGGGAGAAGGCATGTGTCTGTCACAGCAGCGGACGCGTTAAAGCAATGATCTTGTCAGTCGAAGACTCACGGCCTGTAGGCGGAACAATGTGAATTGGCTATTTACGATAAGGGCTGTGAGGCCCCGAATTCTTATAGCTTGCGGGCGCGTGTCTTCGGCTCTGTCGGTACTGGGACCATGGGCACATTTTGAAGCGAGAGCCCGGATACTGAATTTATTCCTTCACTTGTCGAGTGAGTGGAAATTCGAATGAACGTAGAAGGACGCTGGCAATTTTTCTTTCCATAGCTCACAAACTCGAATGAATCAGCGAAGTGATGGCAAGATGTCACACGAGAACCTTTCGAAAGAACTCCGAAGGCATCGAGCTATCGACAATAATTTATACTGGCAGCAGATGTCGTTGGGCGTTAAATATTGCGGAACTGTGATAAGTCAGGCGGCGAAAAACCTGCAATTACAAGTTACGAATGAACATGCAAGAAGACAAAGGTCATAAAGAGCCTCCTTTTTGAAGAACAATTATTTTAGGCGACATTTATTTTCTTTGTAAGCTTCGCAATATATGTAAACAAAAAAGCGTCAAAGACACCAAGGTGGCCAAAATAAGACGGATTACCCTGCTATATGGCACACCTTAAATTGATATGGCGGTTTTTACAAGTAGAGCTTACAGCAGTAAATTACGACAGAAAATCATTTCTTTAGTAGAAACGGTCTTATTGGCATCAGTGATACTTATATTACCCTATATAAGGCAGAGGTACAATTGTGTGAGTTGGATTTATTTCACTGCCAGTAAAGTACAACGGCCATGACACATCTGCTTCTTGCAGTGCATGTAAAAAGAATACGTCGATTGAAATTCGCTGGCGGTTGGCTGTTGTACATCGGTATGTGTCATTTCGCGTTTCGCAACCAAAATCAATGTTTGCCAGACACCGCGTGTTTTCTTCCGTTCTCTTGAGTCCAAGTCAACATGAACTGTTCCTCCTATGAACTCGAAAACTCTCTCGAGCTTCAGCTTTTTTTTTTTCATTCATAGGCCATCCGCAGACCATTTTACTTATCACTGTCGCACGCTGCACTACCGAGCGTGATTAAGCCCGATTTGGATCACATTTCTCAACAGTGATGGGCTCCATACTGCGGCATGCGGAAAGGAACCCATCAGAATCAAGAAATTAGTACCGAATCAGGGCCATTTGCGAGCAAAAGGGACCGTGTGGCACCAGTAATAAACGTGTTGATACCTCTTAAACACTCACCAACGTTTGTGAATACGTCAAGACTACCACGATCGCTGCCGCGTGTAACAAAAATCACTACTTGTGTCACGAGAATGGCCCCTTGTTACGGTCGGCCGAGACACTTGCACTTCCTTGTCTTTGAACGCGTTGAAGTGAGTGGCCCTTTAAAATAAAAATAACACTCAACTTCCCGCAAAGCGCTTCTTTTCCGGTGTATCAATACATCCCTGATCTGCAAACCCGTTTCAGCGTAGATTTCCATTTTCTTTCTTTGTGGCTTCTGTCTCTGTCGCTCGCGTTGTTTCTTTTTTTTTTTTTTTTTTCACCGCATCTTTCGTCGCTTTGCCCGCGTGCTTGCTCGCGGCGTTGTCGCGCTGCCGGGACGGTTCGTTGTTGCGGCCAATCCAGGCGGCCGCTTGGACGCCCGAGCCATCCGAGCGGCAAGCGATGTCCGACGGTTCCCGACGGTGAGCTCGCTGACGCGGTACACGGGATGCGGCCACTACAGCTCCCCGGCACTTTGCGCTTCGTCAAGCATCACCGCAGTGCACGCGGTGGGCACAACTCTTCCCGATCCCTGAATCTTGCTATTTCTCTCATTTTTATCAAGCATATATTTTGTCTGCGTATGAGGTGAGATGGAGGAGAAACATGATTTTTTTTGTTGTTGTTGTTGTTCGTTTGCTTCATTTTCTAGCATTTTTATTTCGTTCTTCTTGTCGTGCGCTGTTGTATGCGGGAAGGCCGGAGGAAATGAACCGAAGTACGGGATAAAGCCGGGAGTTGGGGAAACTGGGAAACGAATGCTATTTATTTTCAAGTGTAAGCAGAGAGAAAACGGAAATACCTAATGCATAGAATTTCATCATAGACATATAAAATATATTTGCTTGACGTCCTCGAATACGCGAGGCACCTTTACTCGCCATCTCCACCAAGAATTGTCCCAGACGATTAAGCAAAGAGGAAACAAGCCAGTCCTCTTACGGGTAGCAAAGCGCAAAACTTCGGGAGATTGACATTTACAAAACACCAGTACGTGCCCAACCAAAGGTTAGAAGTTGGGATAATAAAAGACGAAAGATAATAGTGATGAAGTATACAAAAGATAAACAAAACGGAAGTCATTTTCGGTTTTCGAAAACGGAGTCACATGGGTTAGGCATCGGCCCGTCAAGACAAAGACGGGAAACCGAATAGCCCACACGTTCACGGACAAAGAATACACGACTGGTGAAAAAAAAAGAAGATAGAGACAGAATTACACGCAAAAAAAAAGAAAGTGACGCAGGCTTAAAGTAAAATAAATGGACGGGGAGAAGCGAAGGAAAAGAAATATTGAAAAAGGCGCGCATGGGCTCAGGGGCCGGAGGGCTTGACTCGGGAAAGAGAGGCGAAAGGAGGATTCGGTTTTGCGGGAGTGAGAAACGAAGAAAGAAAGGGGAGGGAGAGGAGGTTCTTTTCCCTAACAGCCACCGCGCTCCCCCCATTTCCCGTTCTCCCTCGGCGTCCCGTTCAGCCCTGTTCCCGAATCAATCGCGCTCCGGACCCCAGTAGCGAAGGAGACGCCGGTACACCGAAAAGCGCGGAGGGTGCCAGCAGCGGGAGCAGCTCCATCCCATTCCCGGCGAGCCCGCCAGTTGCAGAGCGTCGCCGGCTCGCTCACGCTGCGGGCCCGTTCACTGCGCGGTAGGAGCGCGTGGATATCGCTCCGATGCCCGTGGCCGCTTCCGCTCGCGTGCTGTGATGAATGTGCGGCTGCTACTGCCAGTGCCACTGCTGCCTTCACGACGTCGCTGCGTTAAGTGTGTTGTCGCGACGGAAGTTGTGCGCTCGCCGGAGTGATTGTTCCGTTCTCGGCTGAATCCGTGTGTTCCTCGTGCACGCCGTTAGTTTTTCGCGCACCCGTCCACTCTGGAGCACCTGCTCGCAACTACCACGAGCTTGAAGCATGGCTCCGGCGTCGTCTCCCGTGCTCGGCTTGCCGACATGGTTACGCAAATCTTGCCACATCAGCTGTCGAGGCAGCAAGGACTGCATTCTTTTCCACGGCAGCTGGCTTCTCATCTGGCTGTCACTCGCCGGTAAGACGACCTTCCACGCTGATCGCGATATCTTAATTCCCAGTGCTTGCCTCGTTTGACCACAGATGTACTTTTAAAGACGATAGTCTTTCTTGGGATACCTAAACGGGAAAATTTTGGTCTGTCTGTCTGTCTGTTTGTCTGTTTGTCGGCACGTCACACGATTCAGCTAGCTGGCCAAACTTTAACCACCTGCCTTACGACCTCCAATCTTGACCAAGAAGCAAGTGTTCATACGGGTGAGCGTGGGCAATTAAAAATCAAATATTACGCATACCTGAGGCACAACATCAATACCTTAGTACTATTCACAGTGTTCCTTTAAAACAAAATCTATAGATACGTAATTATAAAGATCCTAGTGTTTATTACGCGGCGCTGCTGTGTACAAAACAAGTCTCCGCCAGTGATTTAACTTCGACGCTGTGGCTGGCTGTGGTCTACACGGTAGCGCCATCTACAGCGCTACCGGGGAACATCAACACAAGCCGATGTTCCCCGGTAGCGCTGTAGATGGCGTCCTCTTCTGTTTTATCAATGCCAGCCAGATGCGGCTGATTCATCGTAGAAGAGCGCTGTCTCAGGCAAGGCAAAACATATATGGCCGCTTAATGAAATACGACCCACTCTACAAGACATGATCAGAGAACGCAGAGAAGAGACCGACGACCAAATTTCAGCGGAGAAACGCCGGCGTCCGTCTAAGCGCGCCCGGAAAACGTCCGAAAAACGAGCCCAGCGGCTAGCCCAGCTATTAAATTGTGGTACTCATGCCGCTCATGCAGTGCAGTCGGCACAAGACTATCGTCTTTCGACGACATTTGCAGCGAAGCACGCAGATACGCGGCCAATTTTTTTGACCTGGCTGTAATAGTGATTAATGTCGCAGTGGAGTGCAGTAGCACGTCGAAAAGCGATTACATCGCCCAATATTCATCATCATGCGCTCCTTGATAGACTGAAGTGTGCGCTATGTAGAAACTAAATTCATTCAAAGGGGATGTGGTCTGAAAAAGCTTTGCGTTAGACGCCGTCCAGACTTATTTAGCTCGGACTTATTGAGTCAGACATAAACCAAATGAGCGTGACAGTCGTGGTAAGAAAAAGAACAAAGCATCCACCAAAATGCGTTGAAGTAGTGAACCTTTCGACCAGGATTACAGCCTTGAAATAACATGAATTTTCTAAAGAACACATGTTTTCCTAAATACACAAAGGAATTGTTTGCTTCCTTTCAAATGAAAAACCTTTAATTCAAAAAGCTGTACTTATCCAGAAATTTTCTGATCTGATTGAGTGGCCAAACAGGTGCAGACTATTAAATGACATAGACCAACGCGTGCTTTCAATATTACTCTTGAGGTTCAACTCCGCACCCACTAGCACACATGATTTTCTGCTAGTATAGTTACGTAGGTGTCCCTTAAGTTAAGGGGAACTAACTAGAGGAAGATTTGCGAGCGAACACAAAGAAACTAACGTTCTTGGAGGCACTTGAACGGAAGGAAGAATCTTTTCAAGGAGGTGAAAAACCTTTGTCACCAAGACTGTACACGCACATCTGACTGCTTGCCTTGTCACATACATGCTGCAAGGCAAACATGTACGGGGTTGTACGCTTCTTTTCTTCTGCAGTATTTTGTAGCCGGACGACCCGAATAATGGTCTCCTTTCGGCCGTAGACAACTTGTAGAGGTTGAATTACACAATTTGTGACACAATGTCTGCCGCATGTAGGCGTAAATTATTTTATTATTTCGAACACTAAACGAGTAGGAACACACTGAAAAAGAACTCCTTAAACCACTTTTCCCGTAATTCAGGGCTTCAAGACTCTTCAACATTCGCTTTTGCGAACCATGCAGAAAATGTTCATTGTGGAATCGGTGCTAAAGCAACAAACCCCACGGCAGTTTTAAAAGCTACACAAAACACACAAAAAACTTAAAGCAGGTCGTTTCTCGCTCAAAGGATTAAGTGGCTCAAAAGCCAGTCGCCATACTGAGCATTTTCATGCGAATTACACACCAATGGTATACATTTTCAGATGCGTCTAAAGCTTCTCCTCGCAGTTTAAGGTTATTTTCAGTCTTACTTTATGCGGCGGTTGTTATCAGATCAACGAAAACAAGAAATGTTGTGAGCCATAAGCACTCGGTTTCAAGGTGTCCTGAGAACGAGAATACGTAAGTTCTTCGCTTTCCGTTCGAAATCATTTCGGTGCCCACTTTGATCAGGAGAGAGACAGAATTCGCGTCAGAATACGGCCGCTTCATGACACACACACTTCGTTTTGGTGAAAAGAGAGTAATGGTGAGGGGCATCTTGTTTACTTCAGTAAATGCTACTAAAACGCGAAAACGCACTTAAATCTCTCCCAGAGTTTCTTACTACTTATTCGAAACGCAAATGCCAACCTTATAGTCGTAAAAGATTGGCATTCTAGGTCGAAAACCGTCGGATACGAATGCCAACGAAAACCTTTTCGTACCCCACATTTCACGACCTGTTCGGGGCGTCTGAGATTTATTCCTCCAGCGCAGACGAGTCAGCGATAGGCGAGGAAGTTCTCTAAGTGGAAGCTAAGAAGCAAAACGCGTACGACCCATGTTCGAATATCTCAGTGACGTCAGAAACTATCGGTAAGCTGTCAACACTCCTGGGCGTCACACGCAGGAAGCGAACTCGGTCCTCTCCGGCAGTCTAGTAGAAGACACGAAGAAGCGCTGCCGAGTGGCGATAAGTGCTCAGATCTCGACGCCGATTGCTTCCGCATGACGGCACCTGATTGGCTGCGAGGGTAATCGAGGCGAATGAAGACGTCAGATGCACCAGCCGCGCGGTTCTCCCAGCTCTTCGCTGCTCAAAAACGCCTTCCTCTTATAGTTCGTTTTTGTTCATGCCGCTGTTGTTCCTAAGAACAGTGACCTTCCAAGTTTATTTTAAAGCACTATTTACACGCGCAGACGATTCGACCGTCTTTTTTGCGAATAGGACGGACACTTTTTTCGTTTATGTCGGCAGATGCAAGCGCCTCTGCTTTTCCGATTTATTGCCTAGATGACTTTCCCAGAAATGAATTAATGGGAGAAATGCACAAATGAACGAACTTATGAAAAGGATACTTCCATACTTCCTATTTTGAAATAACGTTATTGAAGAAATAGCCTGATATTTATTTTATTAACCAGAACTCATATTAAAGAAAACATCGATACATTAGTGTCGACTGTGATTGGCTATTGTAAAGACACGCTGAGATAACGCGGACCTCCTTATCACACCAGTCGATGTCGTTAGCTAAGGCATCCAAAGGCCTACCGATTGGAAATTGTTTATGCAGTAAGAGACCTGGCTTTTAAGCCCGCCCATAGACAATCGCGTAAACACGTGGGGGGCGTTTGCTGTTCACTCTGAATTATTATTTCGAATCCTGCAGCAACTAATTGTTAGACATGGCCTACAGCGCACATCAACTGCCTAAACTCACACAGTGCTCTCATAAATATAACACATGGCTGGTAGGGCACCTGTTCTCCAAAGTAGGGAATCGTATGCTACCATAGGCGCGCGACCTGAAATGAATGTACAGGCTGTTCGTAACTTCCGACTAGCTTGAACTGCAGCACTAACAAAATGTTCTTATCTGCAAAACGGCTTCTATCGTGAAATAGTAGGAAGGAGACAAAAAGAGAGAAGTCGAAGGAAATATGCATGTATGCAGTAGGTGGTGCTGCCAAGGTCCAGACAGCGCAGTGCTTTCTGAGAATATGGCACTTTCATCAAATGTGTACTATCATGCATTGCCAAGCACCCAGTGACCTGCACTCAATTTCCAGAGCGCTGGCAGCAATACTTCACAACCCATAATGCGCTAACGCCCATTGCCTGAGAGGTCACACGTAGAAAACATGTGCCATGACAGGAAGCGGTAATGCGCGCGAGGGAATGATTAACATTTAGCAGTCACTGCGCGCATGCATGCTTTGCGATTCAAAGAAATGAAATGTATAGAGCGATTTTTTTTTGTTGTTGTTGTTATTTTGTTTTGAGGAATGGTCTTCAGCTTCGTAACTCTGTGAGGTCATATGAGGAGAGGCGAGTGCTGTACACCAAGCTGCACTGTTTATAAGTACTGAGCAGGTAATCTGTAACATCTGTTCCAACCTTTACTTATAGCGGTGCGGGCCGTTGGCAGACAGGTTTCGGTGAGGTGTTACTTTAATGTTATATTCGACTTGTTATGGGATAACTGAAAACTTTGTGATCCCATCTTCGGCTACATCATGCGAAAAAAAAGGACTGTGCCAGCAGACATATGGTTTGTTCATATCGAAGCCAATTTCATGCGGTGTGCAAGCTTGGTCGCCATTTAATAAGCCACTTCGGTTGTTACCAAGCCAGTAAACCTACAGGGGGGATGGAAAGAAACGCTAACAGCGCGGCTCGCTGCTTCATCCCGATCTGGCCTTCCTGGCAATAGAAAGATGCCGGAATGGTTTTTGATTCTGACGTTGATGACCTTAGCAGCTTCTTTACACCATCAAGGCTACAACTGCTTGAAATTAATTGCAAAAGAGCAGAGAATGTACGTATACTCCATCTCAGAAGTACCTTGCAGCACTGTGGAAGCTGCAGGGCTTGTTAGCCAATAGGAAAGGCGAAAGCCCCCTCGAGACGTGTTCATCCGCGTCGCGTCGTCTGCTCGTCGTCTCTTTGGCGTCGGCTCGCCTACCTTGTCGATACTCATTCCCTCCAATTAGTACAAAACGCAAAAACCTCTGCGGGAACGCCACCTCGTTGTTTCTTTATGTTCAGAAACCCACTCGTGCAGGGCGTGTTCGCTGGCGTTTGTGAGGAACGCGGTTCTTTTTATAACAGCGTTCATACTGGCGTTTTCACCGAGTTCTTTTTTGTCAGCGCGGTCGACGCCCTTTCAGCAGCTATCGCGTATCATTCTTGAGTGGAACAGCAAATGATTGGCACAGAAAACAATATAGACATTCAGGGTGTTTCGCATCGTCAACGCATCACCGACGCTAATGTTGTGGCGACATCTGCTCAGTTAACATCAAACCACTTTTACGGCTTGGCATCGCCTCAGTAGTCCTAGCAGCACCAAAACAAACGAGCGATATAAATAATTGCGAAAGAAGATACCTGATTATTTGCCCTCAGCGTTAGATTAGACTAAGCGATGAAAGATTATGCCACTTATTTCTGGCTGTCCGGACAGGGAGCCAGTAAAAAGCACGAATTCGGATCGAAGCGGGTGGTCTGGGGTGTATGGGGGCTGCCATGTTGCTGTACGTCACCGCGGTTAGGGTGGTTATTACGGCTACCAGCCGGTAATCTCTTCATTATTTCACAAATTTCGAAGTGCATGCGTGAAGGGCCTAACGTGCACGTATCGCCGTAACGCGTCATGCGAGAAGCACAGCTAAAGCACTTGCACCTCCTTGATAATGAGAGTTAAGCCCGGAACTATATTACGTGCAGCGCAAGGACACTGCCTGTTTACTCCTCGTAGCTTCGGCAGTGCTGCAAGGTAATTGTGAGATGGAGTATAGATGCCGCCCTGTTCGCGTTTCTTTCCATCCGCACACTACATGAGAGATGTTCTGCTCAAACTTTCTACGAGGCTCTACGAGCGACTGCTTGAGAGGCATCCAAGACAGAATGACCAAAATGAATTCTGCAATTTTCCGTATCAAGACAGCGATAGAAGTATGGGGCACACTGTACTAGAGCACTCCACAAGAATTTCCGAACCTGGAGTTATTTAGCACACCAGCGTTTTTATTTTTTTTTTTACATGTAAGTGTTTTATGCCGGGGTCCACCAAGACTTCAGTGACGTATTACTGTCAAAGAGATTACGTCGAAAAAATGCACACGATCAGATGGCAAAGAAAAACAGTTCCGTCAACGGGTGTCTAACCCACTATCTCGTTCGCGACAACAGATGCCGGGCACGCTATCCACTGCGCCACGGTCACACACTCTGACAGCTTTACAAAGCTGTCAGAGTGTGTGACCTTGGTAAAGTGCCCTTGGTAAGGTAAATCAATGGATTACGACCGTGACATCCGCCATTAGCTCCTTCAACGCGTCGTTGCCACGCGTCCGTCCCATTGGGAGTGAAGTACAATTTTGTAGACGCCTTAACGTACTGCCAGGTAGGGACCATAGCCCAAGCACCTGCCTAGCTCATAGCATCCATCCATACCAAAAATAGCTCTGCGACACCGCGCCTGCTTCGCCTGGCAGTAACACCGCATTCCCCGTTTGCGCTCGCCCCGAGAAAAATCGCGGTCAACCAACGTGGGAGACAGGACACGCGTAGCGTTTCCCTCTGTACTAGCGGGCAATTTTTCTTGGCAATGAAGGGAAAGCTACGGGGGCGGGGCTTCTTCACATGTACTTCTACATGAAGTAGTCCGGTTTGGTGCGCGTCTCGCAACTCTGTCGAAAAGGATGGCTGAGCGCAATCAGCGTTGCATACCAACCCCCGACGCTGCTTAGCGTTTGAGGTGTACGTAAAAGGCGGGACTTTTTAACGCGTGCAAAAACGCGAAGTGACAACGTTTAAAGTGTGACAAATACAAATACATCCCTGGTGTGAGCTGCGTCCTGTATCAAAGAGCTGCATCTAGAAAATAAATAAATACATTTTTGCCACACGTAAAAACTACGGGCACATTTTTAGAACTACATTGTTTGGCGGTAGGATACGCAGGGTTTAGCTCTGTAGCCTTCGCTTCATTGCCAAGAATAGTTGTCCGCGAGTATAGTCGGGCCGTGGTCTTCAGTACTTCTTTAACATGCAGTGAGCAAGCGACCTTGGCCCAAGTTCGGCGTTCAATCAGCGACGCTCTTCTGGCTCTCCACCGCTTTGGCTAATTACCCCCCTCACCTTTAACTGCAACCGCTACCGCAAGGGTTTGTTTAATCATTCATCATGAACGTTAGTCGTCGGGATGCTGATGTATCACCAAGCGTAAACGTAGGTGCATCCAGGTTAAACGGTGCTGCAGCTGTCAAACACCAAAATGCATTGTGCAAGCTCTCTTATATCAATATACAATCAACATTCAACTGCTTCTGTAAGGACATACCTTACCTTCTGTTTGTAGAGGTGGAGAGGTGGAGGTTCATATTACCTTGGCCACTTCATGCCTATAAGATGTGCAGCGAAAAAAAAATGTTACCCAAAATGAACAATGCGCAGCTAAAATAAAGAAAAAACATAATAGCACAGTGAAACAAGTTAATATAACATGGCAATATACAGTTTGCTTGCGAAGTTCACACTGCAATAAAGCGTCCACACGTACACATTTCTAGTTCTGCCCACAGTATATGAACTAACACATCATTCCGTATGTAACAACACATAGCTGTAGCCTGTATATCACAAGCGCTTATCCAGACCGGTGTCCACTAACATGTCTTTCAGGAAGATGTTCGCCTTTTTCTGAGGATGCATTTGAGGCCATGGTCCAAGTAATTTCTTTATAGTGAGGGTGCGTCGGTCCAAACTTGCTAGTTTCTTCTTTAATTTGCCTCTTTCAGTGCATACTTTTTGCACTCCAAAAAGAATATGCCAACATTCTCATCTTCGTGACCACAGTAGCATTCCGGTGAGCTGGATCGGTGTATTTTCTGCAGGAAGCTGTTTGTATATGCTACTTCCAGTCGACTTCTGCGGAATAACGTCTCTATGTGTAGTAGGAGATCTGCCGCTATTGAGAATTTTCTGTGTGGATCAACCTCATAAAGTAATGACTGCTTTGATTTAGGGCTATGAAACCACTTCTCCATAGAACAGTGGTTAGCTCCTTGCGTTATAATACTTCGAATATCCGTCCCAGACATAGTATTTACGCAATCCCGTCCTTCATTCGAGGCTTTCTTGGAGAGCCTGTCTGCCTCTTCATTGCCCTTTATTCCAATGTGGCTGGGTATCCACTGAAATACGATGTTGTGATCCTGCACTGAGGCATATTCCACAGTTTCTGTAATACTGCTATTTCGCCATTTTTGTATAATGTTCTCGCGTGTTTGATTATCTGAAGACTCTTTGCTTTCGTGTTATATCGATTCCTATGACGGAGGGTTCAACCATGTTTTTCGCATCTCACTCCCATCGAAATGTCATTGCTGTGGCCGGTACTTAAATCCGGACCTTATTGCTTAGCAGCGCAACGCCATAACCACTACGCCATCATGCCGAGCCCCCCAAACAGACAAGACTCTGCCATAGCGCTTGCTACCATTCACGTAGAAGACATGGCTTATAACAAGCCACGTACAAACACCGAAGCTCACAGATACCATAACTAAAGTCCGTAGAATTTTTTAGGTGTGAAGCTCCTTAGGGCATAGGCTAGTCCGGCGTCGTCCTGCGTTGTCGTCGTAGCCACCCCTGTGCGATGACGATGACACTGCCATCACGGCACAGCACATGGAATGTACCCACTATGCGTCATAACGATGACGCTGATGACGATGATGACGATGACGATCGCGATGCCACACAACACATGGCATCGCGATATGGTGTCACATGCAGATCGTTAGACCACATGCAACCAACCACCATCCGAGGAACCTGCATCGATCTCGTCTTTGCAAACTTTCCACTACGACCCATCCAGGAATCGCTCTCCCTCCATTTCACCGACCATAAAGCCGTTATAATGAAGGGGGAACGGAAGCCACGGCTTATGTAAACGGTGACCACGACCAACGAAGAAACGAAAACAAAACGGAAAATCACGGCTCACGAATAAAATATAAATTTCTTGTATATATGCACACAGTGTTTGTCACGTCTTTGATGATGTACTGGGCGAATTTCACGGAAGATTCACGGTTTACCGATGAACCTCCGGAGCTTCGCCCACTCATCATCATTCACTCCGTGCATATGCTGTGATTTTTTTTCCTTTCCTTTCTTAAGTCGCGACAACCACTGAATCGCCACCGACGAATCTCTCTCACTGACTAACGCTAGTTTTGGGTAGCCATGTTCTTTCTAACGCTTTTCCAGCGTCTGGTGAAAGAGCGGGGGACGCACTAATGAAGGGGGATTAGTGGGAGCAGAAATACGCGTCGCTCTCGCGTATTGTCGCCTGAAAGGAGCGTGGTTAATGTACTTAAACGCTCGTGGCGTTGTAAATCTGCTAAGTTAGGAAGAACATGGTGGCAGACGCCGGCTGCACGTGAGAGGTGGTCGGGATTGGAGGCAGTTGTCGTTACTTAGGTAAAAGGGAAAAATCTCGGGACTTTAGCGTAAGCTCCTTTACTAAACACCTCCCGTGCAGCCACTGGCGCGTTTTTCCACGAGAAAGTTAGCCAAACACTTCTTTACTGCTCTTTATAACGGGTCTATGACACGCTGGAGAAAAAAAAGCATTATTTACGTGGTTTCGCCGACCAAGATAATGAATTTAGTTACGATAAACCATGTTCGATAATGGGGACGTCATGCCTCTAATTTCCCGGAATGTCTCCGTGAAGAAACTCCCCCAACGATCCTCGTGCATGATGTCCACAAAATGCATTTTCATTTCCCTTTCCATTTCGCTTTTCAGAAAATTGTTGTGTTCATCCTTAATTTTGTTTCTAAAGGAGGTTTTTTTTTTTTTTTTTTTTTTTTTTTTTTTTTTTTTTTTTTTTACCAATGACCGGTTACTCAAGCGGAAAGGGGATTGGCTCTAATGTGAATATCATTAGAAATGTCAAATAAATCAACGAAGTCGGCCGACGAGCACTGACGCTCTCAATCGCGTGAAAGTTATGAGCGGTTGTTTTTATTTGCAACAAGGCCACACTGAAATACCAGCGACTACCATTCATTTTCTGACACTACACGCGAACTTCATATGTGCACTGGATGAATAAGTTACTCCGTACGATGCGATGCATCACACACAGTAATCTTCGCTTCCAAATGTATACTCCACGTTTAGATAACCTAAATATTCACAAGTGCATCGCCTTGCGCACAGCTGTCACAGAGGAATTAATTTTCTGGTGTACATGAAGGGCAGAACGTGGGGTACTTCGACTCTAGAAAAATGAGCGTGAACTAAACCCCACTGTCTGCTAGCGTTCGAGTTTGGACACGGAGATGCCTCGTTTAACACTTTCTTTCCTCATGTAGCACTTGAGTTCACTTGGAAACCGACTGACACATGTTAAAGGTTTTCTTACATCTGAAGTGAAGTCAAAACCATGAAAAGCTTTGCTATATATTGTGATAAAGTTGGGAACATGGCCTACTAATCTGTGTGGAAAAAAAACTGCTTATGGGACTTCGCAAGGCGTCTCGCGGCAAATCGCAGTTATTAGATGTGAAGCATCTTATGGCGAAGCTTAATCCGGTGGTGGTGGTGGTGGTGGTGGTGTGCCGGCGTGACCACCCTTACTGCGCATGCGCAAACCTTTCAAAAAAATAAAATAAAAATAAAAAACCTCCTCTCGCCCTCTCTCTCCTCTATGCATCCCTCACCGCGGCAACCACACCCTCACTGCGCATGCGCCTCCCCTCCTGTCTCCCCTCCTACGTTCCCCCCTCTCTCCTCTAGGCATCCCTGCCCGCGGCGTCCATACTCCCACTGCGCATGCGCGTCCCCCCTCTCTCTCCTCTCCTACGCTCCCCCCTCTCTCCTCTAGGCATCCCTGCCCGCGGCGTCCACACTCCCACTGCGCATGCGCGTCCCCCCCCCCCTCTCTCTCCCCACCTCTCTCGCCTCGCGACGCCGACGCAGGCAGCGTCTGCTAGCGAGTTTCTTGGTTGAAAAAAACCGACTGCTCGCGCTGCACAACCGTTCACTGGCCACCCCGTATATATGGCAATGGATCTTGACCTCCAAGGTGGTGCCGGTGGGAGATTTCTCCTGTGCGTTGTTGAACAATAAAAATTCGCAGCGTGCGCGTTAACTAAAAGCGGACTGCGGGCCTCTGTGTCCAGTCGGAGTCTTCTGTCTCTCATTGCCCATTAGCAGCGATTGGCATGTTCCAGTAGGAAACACCGCTCCATCACTGCGTGCTTTGCGCCTCCTCAGTTTTCTGTCCTGCGCAACGCTGCGATGAGCACCAGCGTCAACGCCACCGCCAATGTAAGCGTTAGCGCCCGCTGCTTCACATTTACACATGGTTCCCTTTAGAGGGAGATGGTGTAATTTTTAAGTATTCGACCAAGAGAAGAACTTCATAAGGAAAGACCGAAAGTGCTAAAGCTGGTGCCGAACAATATTCGTTTGAATAGGAAGCTAAACTTACATAGCACATCTTTTAAAACAGCGCAAAATGACTGGGAGACGAAGCATAGACACACACAGGACAAGCGCAAGTGTCTATGCTTCGTCGCCGTGTCATTTTGCGCTTTTTTAAAAGATGAACCTTATCCAACCAGGCCAAACAGCCGTATTACATAGCACATATTCGTACCATTAATGTTATTATTGCATAGGCGTTCTTATTAGAAAGCTAGAACTCTCATAACATGAATGAATGAATGAAACCACGTTTATTCCACTTTGAAATGCGCCGCAGGCACTGCGGTGGAAAAAAAAAGGGGGGGGGGGGTTATTAGGGTAGAAGGAAGTGCTAGAGCTGCCTCCGCTTTATTGAAGGACGTTCTGGAGGCAGCTAAGTGGGGGGCCGCTTGAATCTTGTGGGTGTCGCGGAGCCGATCGCCAACCGGTGGTGCCGCCGAGTCCTGCAGGAACAAGAGGAGTGCTCGCCAGAGCTCGATGGCCCGATCCGGGAGCGTGGGATCCGGACAGGCCCATGTCCGGAGAGAGGAAGGCCAGGGTCCCCGCTTTATGGTGGCCAGGGCACGAACCCGGGGTGTGATGTAGAGGGGGGCACTCCCAACACAGGTGGTTGAGGTCCGAACGGCAGTTGCATGTGGAGCAGACACCGGTTACGGGTGGTGGTGTGCCACCCCTGTGAAATCGGTTAAGCAAGAAAGGAGTAAGCAGTGTTCCTGTCTGAATTCTCCGAAGCAACACAGACTCTCGTCGTGTAAATACCTTCGACGGAATCGACGGTATCGAGAGTGGATTGCCCACTGCTGTGAGGTAAGCGGCACGACGTTGTTTAGTGATGTGCTTTTCTGCGATCGGATCTGCTAGCTCGGGTGTGGTAGCTAGAACAGGAAATTGAGTATAAGAGGCTCTGGCTAGCGCGGTGGAGAGATGAGCACGCGCTAATCTGTGAGCCTTCTCGTTTCCGGGGATACCACAATGTGCGGGGACCCAGAGGATGGTGACATCGTGACCGCATTCGCGGAGTAGGCGCGCCTGGTGCCGGATTTTCTGCAATACAGGGTCTGTATAGAGAACGTTAGCACATGCCCGATGGGCAGCCTGTGAGTCTGTGTACACACGATGATGAACGGGTTCAGTTTCAGATGCAGTTTCGAGGGCCCACTCCAAATAATCTAGGATGGCCACTAGCTCTGCTCGGGTACTGTACATCGCTTCTGCTGACACATGATGGCGTCGGTTCTGATTTCCGTTCGTCTGGTCGTACCACGCAGTGGCATAACAAGTGTTACTGGTGCCGTCTGTAGGAAGTGCAGCGTCCGTGTATATAATGCGTTCAGCCAAAGGGAGGGAACTCGTAGCCTTTGCATGCCTCTTGGCGTAGGCAAGGCGCCGCACTCGCTGATGAGGATCCATATTGCGTGGAAGTGGCTTGCCATCGGTGAGTACCGTGATTTCCCACGGCGGCGTTTTGTTGGGCAAAATAGAAAGTGTATGGATGTCATACCCGAGGAGCATGAGTGTGTGTCGCCCGGCGTTTGTTGCACGAAGCCTCGTCTCCTGTGTTTGGATGTGCACGTCGACGAGCTCGGACAGGTTGTTGAGCTTGCTACAGCTCTTGAGCGCATCGAGGTGTGTGTACCTTGGAAGTCCAGTAACAATGCGTTTGGCCTCGTTGAGTAACCGGTCGAGCGCGAGCATTTGCGTACGGTTGACCGGATGATACGGCAGCCCATACATGATACGAGAGACGAGAAAAGCTTGAGCAAACTGCCGCATTTCACGTTCGTTGACTCCACGAGTACGATTAGAGATTCTGCGTAAAGCGTGCAGGATTTGTTTGCTTGTCTTCGTAACGCGTTGGAACCAAGTGCTCGCTGTGCAATTCTCATCTAAGTGCATGCCGAGTATTCGGATAGTAGATTTCCGCGTTATGGGTCGATTACCGATATAAAGTTTAAACGACCGCTTTTCTTCCTGTTTGACAGAGGTGGATCGGCCCCCCATGAATGACGACGAACTCTGTTTTGTCTGGGGCGGTTTGTAAGCCTGTTTCCAGTGCGTAATCGTGAATAATGTTGAGGGCTCTTTGTAAGACATCCTCCTGCTCACCGATGGATCCTTGATGTGTCCACACGGTGACATCGTCGGCATACACCGCATGCTTCAGGCCCGATACGTCGGCAAGGCGTCTTGGTAGCTGGTGCATAGCTATATTAAACAGAGTGGGTGAGATCACCGAGCCCTGAGGAACACCTACGTGGTTCATTCGCACGGCACTGGCGTCTTGACCAATTTCGACTTGGTAGCTTCGCCCTTCTAGGAAGCCCGCTATGAAGTTGTACATTTTCCCTCTAAGGCCAAGGGCACGTGCCTTGTTCATGATCGTACTGTGTGGGACGCCATCGAATGCCTTGCGTATGTCCACTCCGACAACAGCCCGTGGGTGCACCGATTTAGGGTCGAGGACATCATCTTTTAAGCGGAGGAGTATATCTTGAGTGGACAGCCCTGGGCGAAATCCGTACATTGTTGGGGCCAAAAGCTCGCGATCTTCAAGGTACCACATCAAGCGAGTGTTGACCATGCTCTCCATTACTTTACAAACACACGAGGTTAAAGAGATCGGACGGAGATTGGATAAGGTATGCGGTGGTTTACCAGGCTTAGGAATGGGCTTGACCACCGAGAACTTCCATGTGGAGGGCAGGATCCCAGTATCCCAGATGCGGTTAAACTCTTCCAGAAGAGCGCGTTTATGCTCAAGGGGCATATTGCGTAGATGAGCAACGCACACCCCATCGGCTCCTGGAGTACTACGTGCGTTAGCGTGCTGCAAGGCGTGCTCCAGCTCGAGCATGGTGAAGGGACTATTGAGTGGCTCGCTGTCTTCAGAACTTTCGTCCTTCTGGTACGTGGTGTCTGTGGGGTGAGACGTCTGCGGGAAAAACACCTGAGCGGCCTGTTCGGCGAGCTCCTGAGCGCTGATGCCTTCCCGGAGGGCCACACGAGCCGCGCCGTTGTAGGTCTTGCGCTGTCCGAGAAGAGAGCGCAGGATGGCCCAAACCTTTGATGTGTGGGTCTGCCCGTTGATGGATTCACAAATTACCATCCAGCGGTCTGACGCGAGCGTAGTCGTATATTCCTCAATGGTACGCTGTATTTTGCGCAACCGTGCTTTGTGGTGTGCAGCGTGGCCAGACCGTCTGTACTGGGCGAGAATCCGTAGCCTTCTATTCCATAAGGTGAGGAGATGTCTGTCGGGCTCTGGATGGTCAAAAGGAACCCTCAGGTTCTTCGTGGCTTTCCGCTTTGCTGCGCATAGCTGTGATACCAGATGGTCAATGTTCTTGGCTGGAGGCTGCTGCTGCAGGAACTCGCGGTATTTGTCCCAGTGTGTGATGTGACTTAGCCGTGTAGTGGCGTTTGGCTTCTTCGTATTTGCGTAGCCTGTTCGAAAATGTATCAGTATCGGAAAGTGGTCGCTTCCCATACAATCGTCCAGCACCTCCCATCGAAATAGCTGTGGACGGGTGCTCCAGGTAAGATCTGGTGACGTGTCTGCTTGGCGAGCTGTCTGTGCCAGCCTCGTGTGTGTTTGGGGCGTATTGAGAAGTGTCAGCCTGTACTCCGAGGCATCTTGCATGATGCGCCTGCCGCGCGGGCTACATTGGTTGTATCCCCAGGCGACATGCTGAGAGTTGAAGTCCCCGCACAACAGTATGGTATCTTGTGGATAGAGCTTCTTAAAGTGGGAGATGAAGCTGAGATCAACCGGCGCCTTATTAGCTTTATTCCTTGTGTTTTCGGGCACCACGTAGACGCAGAAGACGAGGAGTGTACGCTGTGATGAGACTTCCACCCGGCAACCGACAACGCTAAGGGTGGTGCTGCACCATGGTTGCGTATCTAATTGCACGTGCGTAGCTCCCCGCCGCACGTACAATGCCGTCTTCGTGGGAGCAGCTAGGTCATCAGACGGGGCGTAGCCGTCATAGCCCATTATTTTAAGCACGGGGCCGTTGACTTCTTGAAGGGCAATGACTAATGGACTGGTGTTGTCTTGTTTGCTGGCGAACCGCGTGGTTATTTCAGCCCTCTTGTTACGAAACGAACGGCAATTCCACTGCAGGACAGTCGCCCATGGAGATGATTTTGCAAAGCTAGCCATGATGAGGCTTCGTTGCATGAGGAGCAATGGAGTTTGATGGTACCAAAGGCGTACGCATTACATGTGCTCCTGAGGTTGTCGCCGAAGCTGTGCCAAGAGGGAGCATGCCGGAAAGCATGATACGCTCCATGATGGTGTGGACGCATTTTTCAATGGCCCGGCTAATAAGCTGTTCAACTTTTTCATGGATGGACTTCTCTATTTGTGCCATACGGTTTTCAAGACGCCGCTCGATATCTTGAACTATCGTTGGGGCAGGAAAATGTAGGTAGTCATTGGGAGGCGGAAGCCTCGTTGACTGAGCTGCATCCCTTCGAGGATGCTTCGGCTGTGCACCTGAGGCAGGTTGCGACAACGAGGACGCGAGTGTTGAGCATGAGGGATGCGGTCCTCCGTTGCTACCATCATTAGTTAGGTGCGCGTTTGCTTGTGCGGCTCCATCCGCGAAGGTGATTCTCCTGCTGACTTCTGACTGTGCAGCTGGAGGTGCCGGTGGCCCGGTGTAGAAACTCTGGCGCGTTGGCTTGAGGATGGTTCTAGGGGAACCTTGTTCTGTCTCGGGATTGCGGCGCTGATGCCCCTGCGCTGCTCTTTTCTTGCGTTGCCTTTTGGCAGCCGGCTTGCGTTTCTGTTCAATTTTCTTATTTACTTCTCGTCTTTTTGGACAGTTTGTAGCTGTGGCCAAGTGAGAACCACCACAGCTGCGGCACTTCGGTTCTGCGTTCGGGCAGTGTGTGCCCTCTTCATGTTGCCGCAGACCACATGTAGAGCATCTTGCTGCCATAGTATTGGGGCATTGCTCCTTGTGATGCCCAATCTTGTGGCAGATATCACAAACGGACACTCGTGCCCGGTATGGAAAAACACGGATAGTAAATGACCGCAGGCCGACCTTATAGGGTAAGCTGTTACCTTCAAATGTGACCATGGCAGTGCCTTTGTCACCGAGTGGGCGTGCCTGTAGGATTTTGCACTTGCGGCAGTGCAATGATTTCATTAGTTCCTCGGAAGTCATGTCTCCCGCGTTTCGAATAATGCCTCTGATTTGATCCTGACTAACCGCTTCGTACGCGTGAAAGGGCACGTTTTCTCCGCTGAGTGGCAGAGATGCTATCGCAAGAAGGGCGTCGCGCACCTCGGGTTCAGCCGCGTCGACAGCTAGCTGGTTGCTACGGCCTAAATAGCGAACCGTGAACTCCGGCAGTTGGTCTTCCTCAGAGAGATCGAGATGAGCCGAAATGTGGCGCGTTATGACTCTGTCTAATCGTATGAACTGCTCATCCATGATGCGGCACGGCTGCTTAGGCCGAAGGATGACGGTGTGCGGATATTTGCGCTGGGAGCCTGAGCTCGGCGTCGGTGCGACCGTCGCACGGCTTTGCTGTTTACGTCGATAGCTGACTGGTATCCAACTGCCATCTTCGTCCTGGTGACGAGCGGAAGCCGGGAGCATGTGACTTGCGCGTCTCGCGTGGGAAAAATCCCCGGGCACGTTAGTGTACTCCCGTTCGGGCGTCGGCAAGAGCGAGCCTCGCGCGCGTTTTTCACCATTTGGCGCGGTAGAGATAATGCGAGCTTGACGAGAAGCATTGTCAGACTTGCCTTCAATGCTATTCTGTTCCTCGAGCTCCCGGAGTGGGGCGAATGGGTTGGTGTCCGGTAGCAGCAGCACTCTTGGGGGCGTGACAAGTCGGCGGCTCGACTGAGTCGGCGGCTCGACCGAGTCAGTCAGGTTGTCTGGGAGCATGTACGTCCATATCCTCGGGTAGTGGCACGTCAGTTGGAAGCACGGAAGACTGCGGAGTGGCCATCATAACATGAAACAAAACCCCTGATAA
>JALIZH010012319.1:0-25902 GCA_030522465.1 Rhipicephalus appendiculatus | reverse complement strand
CAATGCTGTGGATGCACGTTGAAGACACGGGCATAGATGAGACGTGTCCAGCCTCATGGCTGTTCTTGTCTTGAAAGTGCATCCACATCGTTGTCGTGGAGGCATTCAGATTACTGTCCGAAGTTGGCTGTTATTTAATGCAGCATAGTTGTTTTAAATCGCATTCTTGAAATTACATAGGCATATTTGCTTGATTCTATGCACATTCAAGCTACAAAAGGGTTCACACTGACAAATGATGCTGCATTCCCACAGTTAGTTGAATGATCAACGGAAGGAATAAGGCGCTAACGAAACGAAAACAAGCAGTGACAAGGACGAACGCCTACTAACAACTAAATTTATTCGGAAAAAACAGGAATACATATAGGCTCACATTTCGACAGCGCTAATCACATGGTGTTCTTAAAAGCGATAGTTGTTAGTAGGCGTTCGTCCTTGTCACTACTTGTTTTCGTTTCGTTTGCGCCTTATTCCTTCCATTGAACATGCACCAACTAGCCCAACAAAAACTTCTACTTAGTTGAATGATATTCAGTAGAAATGCGCTGATATGTTTTTCAGGGAACTCCATAATAAGAAATGTAGGAGCTGAGAGACGCAAGAGCGGAGAAACAGGAAGAATGGAAAAATGAAAGTTATAGTAGTGAAATGCACACAGTATTATTTTGTCGCTTTTGCACACACAAAAAAAATGTTGCTTTTTTTCCCACAAGCAAATATGTGCTTTTGCTTGTGGTAATTGAAAACGCATCAGTGGTAGGCTTGTGCGAATAGTGATTTTGGTTGAATAATTTCGAATCAAATTCGAATAGTATATATCACATATTATAAAGAAAAATGGGCATATTTCTCATGACCTAACTAACCTGCACAATAGTTTTAAAAAAATTGAAAGAAGGCCAGTGCAAATGCCATTTTTTTTGCTTCAAAGGAAGTGGAAACAACTTTGAATAGTAGCAGGATTTGACTTTCGGTAGAATGAAAGTGATAATCTGTAAAATATGTTACATTTTAAAATTTACTATTCTTGGAGCATATAAGTCGGCTATAACAAGCTTTTAAATTTAAAATATGTATCGATGTGAGGGTAATCTCTTCATTTAACCGTGAAGCGGGGTTTCGTGGCAGTGCGGATTTCCCTGCATACATGCTTTCACGGCCTAGCACCCCTTCACTGCAGTGAAACCACCTTTACAGAGAGTTACATGCGAACTAATATGCACCTAAATCGGTGCTTTCACGGCTTAGCACTCCCTCCACTGCAGTGAAACCACCTTCACAGGTGGTTCACAGGGGGTTACATGCGGACTAATATGCACCTATTCGTTTGTTTCGAGAAATTTTCAATAATTTGAAATTCGAATCGAAGCGAATTCGAATACAGCAATATTCGTTCGAATATTCGAAGCATTCGAATATTCGCACAAGCCTAATCATTGGTGATGTCCACACCACATTGTGTGGCTAACCTCATAGTCAAACCAGGCCAAGCTGCCAGTAGTGTAAGAGAACTGGGCAAATACTAGCATTGCAATTTTTTTACAACTGCCGCAGTGGTGCCACAGATGTGCGCTGAATTTTACCGGAATCACAATTTCTTGGCAGTAGGCACATGCAAATGTGCTTTACCACGCTTTATATATATTCTGTTACAGCTGCATCCAGTTCTGCTACAAGTGAGGGTGACAAGACCTCGGTGAAATCCTCGTCAGACTCGGGCACCCAAGGTGGTCAGAAGAAGCGTCGACGAGTGATGAAGTCGGTCAAGAAGACATTCAAGGACGAGGAGGGATTTCTGGGTGAGCTTCGCATGCAAAAATGACATGACTAAAATTATGCACTGCTTAATGCTCGATTAAAGCAAAACCCTGTTCATACATTTGGAGAAAAAAAGTGCAGCAAGAACCATATTTTCCGGGAAAACATGCATTCCAAAGGGTTGTGTGTGGGGCCTAGTTAGTTGTGACCTTGTTGATAGTGACCTTGGCTAACCGGGCTGTGCTAGGGGGTACTTGAAAGTAACCAGAATAGTGCTGTGCTGGGCAGAGCAAACAGAGAAAATATAGTACATACACTCAAACCTCATTATAACAAAGTTGCATGTTACACAAAAATAAGTTTGCTATATCCGAAAATTCGTGATAAAGGTTTATTCCTAACACTATATTTATTGGAAGACTACTCTTCATTTACTTAGTTATAACCAGTATTTCTTTATATCGAGGTTTGAGTGTATGCAGTGCTCCTGCTAGGTGAGTGTCACACAACTCTTTTCGAGCAAATTTCACCCAGTGTGTTCTTGAATGGTGAACTTGTCGGCTAGTTGGTTGAACATATCGTAGGGGAAACAGCACGAAAGACGAGGACAGTTAAGGCACACATACAGCTACATTTGTGGTTGTATGTACGCATTTGCTGTCTGTCTTTCCCGCTGTTTCCCCTACCAGTGTCTTCTGCCAGAAGGTTTTCTCTGGGTACAGAGATTTTTTTTTGTGGAATCAGTTCTGCTCACTCGGTGTTTGTTTCAGGATGGCCGTATGGCAGTGAACAGCAGGTGACTGTGAAACTTTGTATTGTGCTTCTGCAAAATGACTGCAAATTTGTGATATTTTTGTTTACCAGGGTGCTGTGTTGGGAAAAACATAAGAGTATTAGGGTTTCATTTCAAATTTAGAATGTTCAGAGTGTTGTATTTGGAAAATTTACCCTAAATTTCGTGGAGTAACCGTAAAGTGGGACAAAAAAATTGGGAGACCCTTAAGCTTCGCCTTTAAGAGTTGAACACGATAGCGATATCCCGTCCCTACTGCGTACTTCAATCACTTAGTGCATACTATGTAATGGTTAGTATGGTTTAAACCAGCAGAAATTATGCGCGGCAAATGTGGGAAATGTTTTCGAATTTGCTATGCACCCACTACGTGGTGTTTAGGGAAATACGCGCAGTAAGGTGTGTGCCGTTTGTAATGGGTGGCTGGCTTTAAACTATGGAATCGTTATGATAGTCACATATTCTGACGCCCGATGGCAATTTACCAGTGGCGTAAATCATGGGGGGGGTCAGGGGGGTCCTGACCCCCCCTGTGTTCAGGCTGGGGGGGACACCCCATACAAGTGTCCCCCCTCGAGATTTATCTTCCAAATGTCATATTTGAATTTCTTGACACTCAAGGACAACGCACTCTCCGTAAAACCAACTCTGAAATCTGAAGAACTTTCTTTGAACAGAAACTAAGTACTTCCAGCCGGTACACACGATGGGGAATACATTTATGCGTCAGCACAAAAAGTGGCACAATTTTTATTGCATAATTTAACCCGAATGACGCAGCTGCGAAAATGCTAGCGCCTGCCTACGAGTTGCTATTAGAAACTTCGCCATGCGATGTCGCTTACTATTGGATACTCAGTGCTATTTTTTCGGACCACGGGCCGATGCTGATGCTTGTTTTATAATAATAATAATAATAATAATAATAATAATAATAATGATAATAATATTATTATTATTATTATTATTATTATTATTATTATTATTATTATTATTATAATATGTGAATGCATAATTTTAATTTTGTGTGATAAAAAATAAACTATATATATATAAAAACAAAATGGCCGCCATTGCAAGACGTGTGTCCCCCCCTTGGGGTCTTTATGGATTTACGCCACTGCAATTTACGCTTGTACCACGCAATATTCCTGGTATAATAGATGTTATATTGCGATGCCTATATAAAGGATGCTTGCGTTTGCGAAGCATGGAAGTTACTTTCACTGCATTTCCAAGCAGAGGAAGTTATTTTCACAGTATATCCAAGCAGAGGCATGGCTGTGTGGTAGAACACCTACTTGCCACGCAGACGACCCGGGTTCGATCCTCACTGGGACACGAAAATTTTTATTATTTATTTTACTTGCATCTTTCTCGATTTTTCGGTCACGGACAAGATGATGATTTTTCGGTCACGTAAAAGATGATGATTTTTCGCTCACAACCAACGACGCCGACACCGACGCCGAAGCCGGAATTTCTGCGAAACGAGCTCTTTAACGCTGTCGCGTTAAAATTTTTCCATACGTATAGATGCATCGTTAATTAATGGATGATAAAAATGAAAATGAGAAAGAAGCTTACATTAATAATCAAAACGTATGCTCATTGGAATAGACATGTCTCACGGGGTTAAAAAATGTGCACACCAGATTACTGCCACCTTTGTACCAGTCAGAATGATCGTGCCATTCCCACTTCTGGGAATATACTCCTCGGTTGGGTTCTAATTTGGAATTTTCGTCTTAAAGGCTGCCATCCGATGAACCTGATTTCAATGCAACATTTGGACGGTAGCCTGAATTGAAGGAATTGCCTCTAGACTCACACGCAGCAGGTGAACTGGTGAACATGTTCATGTCATTATCGCTGTGCATGTAAGCCGATGCAAGAAAACTATGGTTGTGCGCTTGTCATTAAACATAAATGAGTGAAAAACTGCTTCCAATGACCATTCTCGGTATCACCACTGAGAGGCTTGCAATTTTCGCTATTCTCAAGGCAGAAAACGCGTAGGCATGGTTGCATCATTCATATACAGTGGCATCATTAGTATGAACCAGCACCCACCTGTGAACAGATGACATTGTCCTCCTGTGGGCAATAAACGAACTAAATTCAAGTGGTCATTTTTTAAGAGATGAGAAACCCCATAGAAATCAGTTTTTATGAACGCATAAAGTGGAAAACTGCTCATGAGACGAAACCAAAGTAGCTGCTGCGCACCCGCACACGCACGCATGTGTGAGCGATACTCAGCACACAGTCCAGAACCAACGCCTAAACAAACCTTGCCACATAACCAGAAGGCCAACGGCGCAAGAAAAAAAAATTCCTGTATCCCCGCAGAATGACGGCACCAGCTTAACAAAAAATAACTGAAAAATTTGCACATTTTTAAATGTATAGATGGTGCCATAAATATAATCAACCATTTGGGACTTGTTTGCAGAGGCTGCACATTTACATCATAATTCACAGACCCTCAGAGGGTTAGTGAGTACCCCAAACTGCATGTTATGTCCGTTCTTTTTTTGTAAAGTGTAACTGAATATTAGTTTGTAGCAGCAACCAAATATAGTTTGTTGGAAACGTCATTAAATGTAGTGTGTGGATTTTCCAGTTTGAAAAGTGAAGTGTGGATTGCTGTATGTTCACGTTCGCCATTGACATGTGGTATTCTGCGTTTCATCTGATGCAGTGACCAAGCTGGTAAAGGAGCTTGTGAGCGAGTCTGACGATGATGATGAAGACCCTCTTCCCAAGAATTTGAGAGAAAAGGCTGCTCCAGAGAAACCAGCGGGAAAAAAGAAGGCAGCAGCAGCGACAGATAAGAAGCAGCAGTCATTGCTATCGTTTTTTGGAAAAAAATAGAAGGGAAAGAGTTCAGATAGGACTGGCACCTATTGTGGTGCGACGCTTTAGCATTGTGCCGATTTGTCGTGTTAAAAGTATAGGCATTGTGCGACTGACGTAGGAGTATTATGCCTATGCATCTGTTACTATAAGTGTTGCAAGCATGAATTTTTTTTCTATCGGCAAAAATCACACGAGGAACCGCAGAAAATTTGGTCGGACAACACAAGGAGAACGCGAACAATAAAAATGCAGTGAATGCAACTGAACTGTGAGCTCAATTCTTGTGTACAAATCATTAAACTGTAATAGCAAAACTAGAGTCCCTGCCGGGATACAGTGTATTGGGTGATTTTCACTAATTAAGTACTGCTCCGCATCTGTGGGGTGAAGTTCTCTGTCTGGAGTCTCTACTAGCAAATATTGAAACAACAGGGCCTAGCACATAGATAGGTTGCATGCATGTGGCTTGTACAGCTTAGGATGCCATGACACAGTGGTGTAGCCAAGGGCTGGCACACCAGGCCCGTGCCCCCCCCTTCCCCCCCCGATCCTTTTTTTTTTCCCCATGGCATACAGAGCACAAAATGACACTCGACCACATCTGCCTGCGCGGCCTCCACTTCAGATCAAGGTGGTGCCCTCCCCCTCCCGAAAAGGATTTTTACCTGCGCCCCTGCCATGAGAGTGATGTTTAAAAAAGAATTACTATATTGAGACCAATATTAAGGAGAACTAACAGACAAGAAAGCCAAGGAAAGTATGGGAGACGTTATTTGTAGCAACTATGGTGTAAATGTGAAGACAGTATAGTGGACGAAAAGATAACTTGCCGCTGGCAAGGCATATACCCCATAAAGTGGACGGGGAGATGACTGCCACTGTAGCTGAGTAAAGCATTGGACACGTTTCTTGCAGGTCGCAGGTTTGGTCCCTGCCAGCGGCAGGTTATCTTTTCGTCCGCTTTACTTTCTTCACATTTACACCATGAATTACTTTAAATAGCATCTTTTTTACTTTCCTTGGCTTTCTTGTCTCTTAGTTCTTACTAATATTGTGTCTAACAAAGAAAAACGAGCCCTTCGAAAATTCCCCTTCTTTAATTTATATTGAGAGTATTATTGCAAGCCATTTTGCATGTCCACAGCTTGGTGGAGTTTCATGGTACCGCTTCCTAAAGACAGCGATATGACAAGCAGGCTGACATTCAGGCTCTCCAAATCAAGAGGGGCAATCTATTATGGCGGCAATGGTTGCGTGTATGCTCTTGTCATTTACAGTGAGATGGATGTGTTTTGCTTAGGAAAAGACTTACGTGATTATTTATGTTTTCCTTGGAGGTGAAGCTCTCTTTGACTTGATAGATGGGCAGATGGTGTGCTTTTATTTTGCTTGGCGAAGTCGCCTACTTTACTTGGAATGAATGAATGAACTAATTTATTTTGAGATCAGGCTAGTTGCTAGCCCGGGCCGACTGTTCCAGGTTGTCTGCCCAGGGAGGTCAGGGAGGCTACGGAGGCTACGAGACTGCCAAGAGAGGCTATGGAAGACGTTGCCTTCCTGTAGCCTCCCTGGCCTGCTGTGTAGGCCAGGCCTACATTATACTTCAATTGAAAGATGTTGCATGAAAGCAGACGAAGGCGCAGTATGTATTTACAATGTATTTATGCTACGTCCACACTTAGGACAAGGTGGCTGAGAGTGTGCCAGCTCCAAATCATGTCGTCTTCCTCAAGCTACTACTCTTTCCCAGTCAGTACGAAAATACAGTAATACATAGCAGTATGATCAATTCATCTTTGAATGTGAATCACATGCAGGCATTTTCGTTGCTCTGCAAACATTATTGGTATTTATGCTCTAACGACTAGTGGGTAATAATCGCAGTAGCTGTGGTAACTAGCATTTTCCATGCTCCATACTGTAATAATTGACATAAGCATCGATGGCAACAAATCATGGATTTAAGTATAAGGAAAGTGTTGCAAAATAACATGTCAATATTTTTTAGTATGTTTTTGACAATCATGGTCTGCTGGGCAAACCCTGGTACAGACAATTGAATATGTGAAGCAGGATTTTAGTGGCGATTTGGATAAATTAGGCGGTATACAGCTGACTGAACTGTGCTCTCTCTGTGGTTACATTCATGTTTATGCCCTACAGTCTCAGGTGAGCAAGAAAGAAACGCAGTGATAATGTGCTCATGGCCTCTATGTGAACTGTGATTGGCAAGACAAATATGCGTCTAAAGTGCGTGAGCTTTAAAAAAATTTGCACAGAAAATTTTGCATAGCTTTATCGCTTGCAATAAAGCTATGCAAGCTACAGAAAAGGAAATTTGTCTGCAGCGCATCGGGAGTTAAAAGTGTAGTTTGACAACGCTGACACATTCTGGTTACAGCGGAAGCTGCACAGTAATATCTAGCTGAACATGAAAGGCAAGTTGAATGGCATAGTTGAAACACAGCAGAAAACTCCCACATTCGAGACGAAGCGCACTCACGCTACACAACTTACCGTGTTCAAGAATCAACGAGCCCACATACAACCATAACATTGTTTTGCGCCAAATCGAATGACTAAACGTAGGAAGATGAAACTTACACAAGAGCATGTGCACATTTCATCTTTCTATGTTCTGTTCACTTTGACATGGCATAAAAAGAAGTTATGCATCCTGGACACCAGCTACCCCAAACCCGCACCACACTAACAACAATATACTGTTTGTCAAGCTGACGTGTGTGTGTGCGTGCGTGTGTGTGTGTGTGTGTGTGTGTGTGTGTGTGCGCATGTGGGACAGTGCTAAGTCACCTCTGTAATTAAAGGCTTGTGTTCAATGGCTAACTTGCAATAGGTGGATAGCAAAAAGGTGCATTGTCTGCTACAGTACTTCCACTTTAAGGCCTAGCGCTTCGCTGGTTCAATGTGTGAGCTGGTCAGTGTAATCAGGAAGGAAACACGTACCATCTGCGACGCGGTTGTTACCGATTGTGCAGTGATTGTGTTCTTGCATTCATTTGTGTTTGATAGAAAATACACTCAAACCTCTTTTTATAACAAAGTTGCATCTTACACAAAAATAAGTTCGTTATATCCGAAAATTTGTTATAAAGGTATATTCCTAACACTATACCTGTTGCAAGAGTATTCTTCGTTTACTTCGTTATAACCGATATTTCGTTATATCCGGGTTCGTTATATCGAGGTTTGAGTGTATTTCACATTTCACAGAATGAAGTAGGAGGTAGAAATAGACAGTCACGAATGAAACACAAGGAACTGTGACAGGGTGTGTCTTCAGCGCAGCAGCCTGCGTACGTATACGGCTATGCCTTAAAAGCATGCAGTAATATTTTAACCGAATAAGCTCGATTATGTATTTCGAGCACAAACTACGGCTACCTCAGAATCCAACACATATGGTGCCACATGTCAACATACTTTCTTAAATCGCTAAAGGAGTTCTGACTGCAGTAGAGGTGCTCTGCTATCAAGTGCGCCAATTTGGTATACTTGCATTGCATGTACTGCATTGTCATTGCCTACTTTATGCCAAATGTATGGAAAATGCTAAGCGAGGAAAAGGCCCGCCAATGGAGCAAAACGGACCTTCAGTTATGCTTTCGGCTAGTATGTAAAATGATCAGCATTGCTTTTGAAACGACGAGTGACATAATACAGCGCCTGCACAGTCAAATCTCGTTATAGCGAACCTCAGATTAACGATTTTTTCAGATTAATGAATTTTTCGAAAATCCCCCCTCCAAATGCCCATTAGTTTAATGTAAAAATGTTTCACTACTATGAATTTCAGAATACCGAATGTTTCAGAATAACGTATCAAATTTTATCGCCCTTGTATATCCATAACACTTCAAAATAACGAATAGCAATTTCAAAAAGTTACTCGCGGCTGTAGAAACAATGCCGCGCAGCTCAGTACCTGCCGCTATCATCATCGTCCAGAACGCCCGCGTATTGCTACAGTGTACTATTTATTTATTTATTATTTTATTTATTTCAAAATACTGCAGGCCAACTTGGCCCTAGCAGGAGGGGCAGTACATATGAAAGAAACAAAATGCAAGGATAGCTTAATACATGCAATGGTACAATTTTGAACATGGGCGCATAAATTTGGGTGCATATAACAATGGGTGCATAAAATTAATAACGCTCATATATAGAGAAATAAAATAACATCAGCACTAAGGAAACATATAATCTAACAAAAAATATGCTCTTCCAGAGCTTGGACGAAATGTGGCGACGTAATGACTGACTCTGGAAGACTGTTCCAGTCCGCTATAGTTTTGGGAAAGAAGCTATTTTGAAATGACTTAGTTTTAGCGAAAATCGGTTTCAGTGCATGAGGTCTAGTGTGTCTTGTTCGTCTTGTTGCAACAGGACGAATGTATGGCAAGTCACCTACATTCAAGCCACCAGCCAATATGTTATGTAGGAACTTTATACGATGAAACTTTCTTCTGGACTGTAAAGAAAATATTTTGTTTTTGGTCATGAGGGCACTAGGGGAATCTGTTCGCTTATATTTATTAAAAATGAACCTAACAGCCTTGCGTTGAATCATTTCGAGCTGATTAGTGTCTTTTAACGTATGTGGGTCCCAAATTTGTGACGCATATTCTAATTTTGATCGCACGAAAGTGTTCACAGCAAGCAAGCGCATCCGAGGAGGAGCATGACGGAGCCTTCTACGCAAGAAGCACAACTTCTTAAATGCCTTCGAGCATATCTCTGTAATATGCTTAGTCCACGACAGTTTATCAGTAAAAGTGACTCCAAGGTACTTGTAACTGTCAACTGTTTGAATGGGAATGCCGCTGGAGTGGTACTCAAATATTATTGGGGCCTTTTTTCTAGTGATTCTTAATAAAACTGTTTTCTCTACATTTAGCTGCATATCCCAAGAGTGGCACCACGAACTTATGTTATCAATTGCTTGTTGGAGCAAATCTTGGTCGCTAGTAGAAGTAATTTCTTTAAAAATAATGCAGTCATCTGCAAACAGCTTTACTGACACTGATGATGAAATACCCTCTGTTAAATCATTTATATAAATTAAAAACAACAAGGGCCCCAATACACTACCCTGCGGTACACCCGAGCTAACAGGAAGCACCTGAGAATGGCAACCATTAATATCTACAAATTGTTGTCTGTTGCTCAAGTATGATGCCGTCCATTTAATGAGATAACCCGGCAGACCAATTAGTGCAAGTTTATACAAAAGTTTTGAATGTGACACTTTGTCGAAAGCCTTGCAAAAGTCAAGAAATAGCATATCAACTTGGCCACCTTTATCAAGAACCACAGAGATTTCATGTACGGTTGTTACTAACTGCGTTACTGTCGACATACCTGCTCGGAACCCATGCTGATGAGGTGACAAAATGTACTAGTATTGCTTTTCGCGCCTGCCCTAGGCAAATGTGCGTTAGCCCTATCGCCATCACCATTGCCTGCACTTATTTTTCGCGTCAGGTTTCGGCACGGAGGATTATTCCTTCCTCCTTGGGTTTCGGCATTTCGCCGCGTGCCTTTGTTTCGTCAGGCAGCTTTACCTGTGCGCTTGTTACATGGCTGTTTTCTCGCCTTCGGATTGGTGGCTGTACGTTCACGATGAGCTCCGGAACCAACACGAAAGGAATGCGGCGACAGTGAAAGTGCGACGCGAGTGACCTATGGGATGAAGTCGCCGATGATTCACCCGTGCATGCTTCACAAACGTTTGAACACTACACACAGTGCGACGACGAAGTATGCACGTCGGCTTAGCTGGCGACTGATAAGATCCATATCATTTGTCGTCATAAGGAAGGCGATGAGAGCGAAGACGATGCTTAAGGCGGTTTCACATGCTGCGATTGCAGCGAAAAAAATCGCTCCGTTCGTCCAATCGCTGTGTTCGCAACCGCCGCTAATGGCGGTTTCGTTTCACATGGGCTGCGAATGGTCTGCGATTTTCGCTCTGCGACTGGCGCGGCGAAACGTTTCTTGTTGCCTAGACACTGCACAGAATTTTGAAACGTAACGTAAAGATCTCTGCATTATGATATTATTAAGTTTTCACGAACGGTAACGAAGAGCATGCGTGTTTTGTCATTTAAGAACCCTTTCCAATCTAAATAAATTTTAAAATGCGCAACACCGGCCATCACTAAAACAAACACGCCGACGCAATTTCGACGACGTGACCGGCCCGGTGCTATTTCGAAGGGTCCTGACCGAAAAATCGCTCTGCCGCTGCGAACAGAGCGAAAAATTTCCAACATGTTGGTCGCTCGCTGCTGACCGCTGCGGCGGGAGCGAACGGCCCTTTTTTTCGCTGCGAGCGAATTTGCAGCCTGAAAATTGCTACTTTTTGTGTCATGTGAAACGGCCTTTACACAACGCGCGCGAACCAACATGAACAATCGGTATCTAACGTCGATGCTTCGAAGTGCGTAAGAAGGATGCGCACGCCTAAGAGTTCGTCTCGCAGCAGTCGAGCTGCACCCATCAGGCTAAGATCGCGCTGTTCCTCGAATAAATATGCACTGGTTCCATAATATTTCATGAGTTTGTTTTTTCGCGCTTATTAGAGTACAACGCGATCGTGGATGCACAGCTAGGCGATTGACGTTGTTGCGTTTACGATTTTCGCGTAAACGAATGATTTTTAGCGGTCCCTTGAGATTCGTTGTATCGAGATTTCACTGTAGTACTTCAGAGACTTGCAAGCGTGAAGTGCCGATACCTTAGAGTGCAACTTTCGCATGCCGTCAAACACAAAGCTCGATGGCGTGTGAGAACCAACTTTCAGGTAAACAAAGATTCGGAGTCATTAAATAATGACGAGAAAGCTGCGAGAGTTGATCACTTTTAGAGAAAAATCTAATTTACTATCTTCATTCACCTTATTGAAACTGATACGGCATCTCTGTGACACAATTAAAGTAAATTAATCACTTTATTAGTTCGAAACAAGGTAAAGAAGTGTAAGTCTTATATTGAATGGAAATTTCATGAAACCAGGAAGTGAAAGGAATTTTTATAGAGCCCAAAACATTGCGAAAACACTCTCCGCTGCAGAACATCTTGCACGTGTGAGTTCCATGCACATTCGCGTTTTTTTACAACTGTCCAGAAGTGATCGCATTTTTTATTCAACTAATGTGTGTGGCTTTCCAAGATGTTATGGAGTAATTTGCAAGAAAAATATTGCGACTTCTAGGTGAAACACGGACAAAGCGATGGCATATGTGACAGTGTTCGTACGGTGGTGCGGACTCTTGAACTGGAAGTCGATGCAGATGGCCACCGTAGTCCACAATTCTTTGCGAGAGTCAGGTTTTTGCTATCCACCTATTGCATGCCTTGCTTAACAGTCCATGCTGACAACATAATGCCATGCAGAAAACACAACACTTTCACAAACGACCACATTCATTGTGCATCAGAGGTCTGGCACTAATGCAGGCTTGTACACTCGCCATGGGTAAAGGTAAGGATAGGAAAACGGCGCTGATATGGGACTTTTCCTTTGTTGTGTGCGGCAGCCTTCTTGATTCAGTGCTACAGGAATTTTATACATACCACTGAACCCCTCCTGCAGGTGCAGTACGACACTGCTCTTCCCTGAAGTACGTTCACTGAAATAACTATATAGAGGGTGTTTCATGAAATGTGCCTGAAAATTATCAAAACTAAGGAAAATGGAATATTTGCTTGCTGCCTTCGTAACTTCTGTGTTGGGAGACACCTCCAGATGGTTAGACGCGACAATTATGGCAGTAATTAAATGAAATAAATGAATTAACTTTTCAATTAGCGGATACAGGTGGTCGGGTCAAATGGGAGCAGTGCTGTCCTTTCTGCGAAGAAGCCATTGGCACTTGCAGGGCTTGGAAGTGCTGCGCCAATTGCGCCACGCTGTGCCAAACCGCTTCTGCAGCGCCATCCTGCACCAAAACGCATTATTGCGCCGACAGTACACCCACGTGGTATTTGGTGCCTTCATGTGCGGTCATGCGCGACGTGGCGCTGGCGCGCTCAAGCGATCCCCTATTATCATCATCATCATAACCTGACGTGCTTTCCATGACTATAGTGCCTAGAATATACTGGCTAGTGTGCTGAGCGGAGGGGGTTTCCTATGGGAGGAGGTGGCAGGGCCGGTGATGCCTTCCAACTTTCGCCGGCAGGCGGCGACGCTTTGTCGCAAAGGTGTAGCCCGCGCGCCGGTTTGGCCGGTGTTGCTTAGTGCCTCCGGTGCCTCCGCAGCCTTTCAAGTGCTCCGTGCCTCGTGTCAGAAGTTGTCTCGGTGACGTCTGCGCTGTTTTTATCGTGTTTGCGCTGTTCTTTGTGTACGCACGTGTAAATGAGAACTGCAAAGAGTAATGATGCAACGGGAGAAGCATCAGGGCAGGCAGAAAACATGCTTCGTGCCGTTGTGTCGGAGTGGCTATCGCTCAAACCCAGACAAGGTGTCAATGTTCGCCGTGCCGTCGGACGCTGCGCGACTTGCGGAGTGGGAGCGGCTCATAAAAAGAGAGGACCGCAAGCTGACTCTCACGTGTGTGGTTTGCGAAAAACATTTTGAGGATATCTACGTCGAAAGAACCTTCAAAGTTACAGTGAATGGCGTCGTCAACGCAGATCGCCAGGGAGAGACCACGCCTGAAGCCCGACGCAGTTCCAACGGTATTTGACAACTACCCTTCGCACCTCCTGCCTAAAAAAGGCAGCGAAAAGGAAAGTTCGGAACATTTGTGACCAACCAGCCGCTAAACGGCAAAAGTGCGGGGCCGTTACGGATGTCAGTAATGGGTCATCAAGCACAGACTGCAGTTCGTCCGAGGAGCAGCAGCAGCAGCCGTGCAGTGTACAGTCCAACGTGGTTCAAGCTGAACACCCGTTCTGTAAGATTTCAATCCCTGCGGCATGGACTCGGCTGACTGAAGCACCAGCTGGTTCTGTTGCCTACGCGCGTTATCGGGCCGAGAACAACAACTTTGCTGCACTATTTATTGAAAGAATGGTGACTTTTGGCGCTGTCATGCCAGAACGGGGTTCTGTGATGGCTACAGCATATTTCCGTGGGAAGGAAAAAAGGCAAGCATGTGCTTATGACAACGCAAGAAGCGGAAGAATTAATCAAGCAAACTGCATCGCAAGTTCTCTGTGGTGGGTGTGGCCTTAAACCTGATTCTGGACAGTTCGCAGCATTCAGGGGACTGTATTTTTCTGAAAAGTGTCGGCTTGCTGTTGATAATGAAGGGGAGAGCTGTGCGCAGTGCAAATATTTGCGAAGACTAGTGCAAAATAAACGTCGCAGGAAAAAGCACGCAGCCCGCGTGCAGTCTGCAACAAACTCTAAACAATCGTGCAGTGCCATGAATTGCAGCAATGTCTCTCGTGCTTTGAAAAGAGCGAAAAGAAAACTGGCTAATGTGCAGCAGCAAGTGGCCCATATGAAGGCCCAGAATGAGGCATTGAATGAATCTGCGGTGCAAGCAAGAATATCAACCCTCCCCCAAAAGCAGCAGCTTGCTGTGAAGACCTGTTTTCTTGCTGCGCGACGGCGATCTCCGAAAGGCATGTCGTATGATGAAAACTGGATTGTTGAGTGCGTTATGATGCGAATGCGAAGCCCAAGACTGTACGAGCACCTGCGCAGGGAAAAAAATATTTGTTCTACCGGGCGAGCTTGCTTGCAAAAAATACCTGCAGCGGTTTAAAGGCGGTTTTGGACTTAATCCAAATATATTTTCTGCCCTGAAAGAAAAAACCAAGGATATGGATTCCTTTAGCTGCCACGGGGGCCTGCTCATTGATGAACTCAAGCTGTCGGAGCATCTTAATGTGAAGTCTACTGGTAAGTCTATCTTGCGCTCAGTATTTACGATATGAAAATGTTCATGTGGACCTGCATGGAATGCATGATGCTATCCTTGCTTGGAACTACATGCACTAAAAGCGGCTTAATGAATCATTTTTATGTGTGTACTTGAAGTTCATAATATCGTTTTTTTAGGCAATATAGAAGGCTTTGTCGACCTCGGAGAGCATACAGCAGATGATCAGAAGGGCGTCCTGGCTGACCATGGCATGGTTGTGCTGTTCCAACCTTTCACAGGTATGGTTTATCACATCAGACTGTACTTTTGAGGTAGCTGACTTTTTGAACATTTTTACTCTCCCAGGAAACTGGACACAAGTCCTGGGAGTGTTCTCCTCAAAAGGAAACGTGAAGGCTGCTACCTTGGCAAAGATTATCGTGGAGACTACCATTCTTGCAGAACAAGCAGGCCTTTATGTGGACACCATAACGTGTGACGGGGCCACATGGAACCGGAGTATGTGGCGTATTTTTGGAATACAGGGTAAGTGAATCACTCTGTGCAAGCATGAATGAAAATAGGTTGACATGTACATATTGCTTAATAATGCTTTCTGGGGTTTTACATCCCTAAACCACAATATGGTTACGAGACACTGTAGTGTAGATCCACATCAGTGTCTCACCGCGGCAGGTCACGTATATAGCTCATATGTGATTTTACATTTCATTGTGTGAGCTCGGCACAACTGCTTGGTGTATTTAGCATACTTATTTGAGCATTCTCAGGCATGCATGCGTTCACTCCCACACGCAAAAGTGTGAGTGAAAGACGATAGGTTTGAGTAAGTGTTAACATGAGTGCACGCTGGTAAATGAGTGTGAGCCCGAGTGAGCGCCAGTGTGTGAGTAGATATGCATGCAAAGCTTGGGGAAAGTAATTATGAGAGAGCACTTTGCTGTAGTGCTGACATATGGCATAGAATGAGTGCTATGTGCACGTGTGCACACAGTATTCATTCAATTGGAGTGCGGTGTTCTCCATTTGAATGTATTCAATTGATTAGAGTGTAACTACATGGCCCCGCCAATTTATGTCTTACTCTAGTGGGCACCACGTATCGCAGCACTTTGACTGCGGATGTTGTTCTTTCACTTTGTGATGAGACAATAACAGTGAGCTCCAATGTTCTCCTAACAGGCTCGTCATGTCGTCTGAGGAGCAGCACAAACCACCCAGTTGACCCACGAAGGCAACTTTATTTTGTATCGGATTTTCCGCATTTACTAAAAAAATGTGAGGAATGGATTTGTCAGCAAGGGCTACATGACGCCATCTGGACACGTTCACTGCGGTATAATTGAAGTAGCATGGAAGGCTGATTGTGAGCATGTCACCCTTAAAGCAATGCCTTGCATTACGCTTGCTCATATAAAGCCAAATTCGTTTGAGAAAATGAAGGTGGACCTAGCCTTTCAACTCTTCGGAGATCAAGTGATCAAAGCAATAACCCTCTACAAGGAAAAAAATAAGCTCTGTATACGATAAAGTGAAACCAACAGAAGATTTTTTGCTGCTGTTTAACCGGCTCATTCGTGTAATGACATCCCGAACAAGTGACTGTGCACTAAGGGCCAAGAGTGGTCATAATGAGTTTTTGAAGAAGTTCTTAGAATATTTAGATGAATGGGAAGCGTGCACTAAGACAGTGGGTGGTGGGTTTCTCTCTGAAAGTACGGCTGCCGGATTAAGGGTAACAATCAAGAGCACGCTTGACTTGCTGACCTACCTGAGCTCAACTGAGGGTTTCAGCTACTTGCTGACATCTCGCTTTGAGCCAGGACAAGCTGGAAAACCTCTTTGGAATTATCCGGCAGTCGTCGGGGTGCAATGACCACCCCACTGTATCTCAGTTTTTGGTGACTGTAAACCTAATGGCATTTTATAACCTAGCCAAATCTCCAAGGGGAGGTAACTGTCCTTCAGGTGTCGTTAAAGCATTGCTGAACCCATCCTCATTGACGAGCACGCCTCAGAAAACTCTGTTGATGTCTATAGATGATCTCTTCGATAAAGGGAAGTTTGATGAGGCCGAAGAACTGGTTGATTCTGCTGTTGCTCGAAGTGACCACTCTGGCTATACAGAGAAAAAAAAGCCACAGTGCCCTGACTTATTATGTCACCGGCTATGTGGCTAGGAAGACTGTGGCGAAAAAACTGTTGCCCTAGCTGCGCTGCATGTCTATGTACAACACAATATGAGGCGACCATGGATATAGATTGCTGGTTCACAGCACATTTTGATAATGGCGGTCTGGTGTACCCAAGTCATGCCCTTTCAGAAGCCATATTACTTATGGAGAATTCATTTACTACTTTTTTCAGTAAGCATGCCTTGCACGAGGAGAGCTTGGCTGATTTTGGCAATAAGCTGCGTGTGGTCACCTTGCCAAAACTTGGTTGTCCTGAGCACGACGCAGCTACTAGGCTGTCAATTGTGAAGTTCTATATTTTGTTAAGAATGAGGTTCTATATTAAAGGGCTCAACAAGGACAGAGAGGCTCATAGGCAGCGACAGAAATTGTTGAAGTTGAGACGCTGCAACTAGGTTGCTAATAATGATGCACTGTGTTTCATTTTTTGTGTGTAAACTAGTTTCTTGCCTGAATGGTGTGGCCAGGTGTACTCTTTTAGCAATTTTATGCAGCACTTTGTTTTCTGTTGGAGTACAGATTAGGATCTTTCCAACTTTTTTGTATTGAGGAGTTGTATGTGTATTTCCCTGCATGTTTGTTATATATTTGTCACTGCGTTTTACTGATTAAGAATTGGTATTATGACTATTTGTAGTTTGCCCCTACTGTTGAGCGTTTTACATTTATGCGTGTGTTGTGTGTTTTGCTCATTACTTATGTTTGATTTTCTGTTGAAGTACAGATGAGGTTTTTCACTAATATTTTGTATTAAGCAGCTGTGTGGGTATTTCTCTGCCCGTTAATCATTTTACACTGTGTGTTGCTGATTTAAAAACTGGTATTATGACTATTTCTATTGTCTCTTCATTGAGCATATGTTTACATTTATGTGTGTGTTGTGTGTTTTTCACATTACTTTTGTTTGATAAGCTGATGGTTAAGTTGTGGCACAGTAGGAAGTCTCACCCCACCTTAAAATGTTAGTTCATTGTGGTTAAAAACAAGAGCCCATATTCACAAAGATGCCTTGCACTTGATTTTTTTGAGGCAATACTTCTGCAAATCACAATGCTAGACTAATGAAATTATCTAATTGAGATGTCGATTTTGACTGATGACCCCTTTTCGGTTTCTTTGTACTTACTTCTGTTAAAATGAAATTCAAGCTCCAGACACATTCGTAATGTTTTTTTTGTTTTTTTTCTGTGAAGTGAGCAGTGCCTTTCAAATAAAATGCATGAGTAGTGAATCCTGTTCAGACTGGCTTATGTTCATTGCATGTGGTCTAGAAAATACAAATGCCATGCTGGAAAGCACGGGACAGTGAAAGTGACCCCACACCACCCTACATTTGCATATAAACGATGCTCTATTAACTACAGACTTGCTCATGTAGTACAACAAAGCAGTAGGCACAGCTGAGCTGCGGAAACATCGAAACAATTAACCGATCCGAAATTGTGGTGCTTATGCTGATATCTGCAGCACTGGGTGAGCACAATTAATCTTGTTGGTGAATTCGAACGAAGTGCAAAAGCTAGTGTCAAAATTTTTGCAAGAAATAGTGCATTTGCGTAATACCAGCGTTACATGGGCATTTGTGATTACTGTCGACGCGCTCCGGGTCAAGTATCTGATCGCGATTAAGAATTATCGTAGCCACACGATCCGCGGACTACCTCGGCACGTGTAGATTATACACTCATCAAGTACATGGTGGTACATCATACCGAAACAGATGCGCCGCTAATATAATAAAACATGACCACGACTGAGAGGTGCGGATTGCAGTTGACTGGATCGACTTCCGAGTAAAATCACAGCGTTGAAAACAGCGCGAAAACCGGATGAAAGCTAAGGAACAAACAAGCGCTGTTCCTTATCCTTCTACCCGTCTTCGCGCTGTTTTCAACGGAATAAGATGTGCCAACTTGCCATTCAAGACGCCCTCCTGCTAGTAAAATTGCCAGCGAATGTTCCCGCGCAGCAGCGAAGTATCCGAGTCGGACTTGATCGCGATCGAAATTGCCGCGAGCCATATGCGACACAATTTCTTGCGTCTAGTGTGTCAACCTTAGCTGATTGTTTTGAACAGGCAAGTTGGGTGTGTCGTAGTACAATCATTGCGACTTTTCTACTTCGCTTTGGTTTCGATGGAGGCGAAAATGCTGAGGCCCGTGTACTTAGATTTAGGTGCACGTTAAAGAACCCCAGGTGGTCGAAATTTCCGGAGCCCTCCACTACGGCGTCTCTCATAATCATATCGTGGTTTTGGGACGTTAAACCCCAGATATTATTATTATTATTATTGGTGGTGAAGCACGGAGTCGCGAAAACTAGCAGACGACGTGGGATACGTTTGAAACGCTGCGTCGTTTTGTCGTGCCGAACCAGTTGAGGATTCTCTGCGGGCAGTAATTTGGCGCTAAGATTTTCCCCTCCCGGTGAAGTGCTTTGACGAGTGTGCTAAAACCACCGAAGTACATTCGCGGCAGAAAGCGCCGTGCTACGCAGCTGAAAGCGGAGGAGCCGCCGACGCGCGGGTAGGGGGACCTTAGCGAGTCGCAGCGCCGCCATGCGGTGAGTGTGGGAAGGCATCAGCGCGATGGCCACGCCAAAGCGCCCGCTCAGCACACTAGCCAGTATATTCTAGGCACTATACCATGACGTTGGTGACGGCGCGAAACAATGAAGCAGTTTTGCCGCAAGGGCGAAGCAATGAATGCTATATTAGCAAATTGGAATGTTATACGAAGTAGCGCCTTTGGATATGATCTAACTTTCAAAACGCTGGGGGTGCAAGGGAATACGGTCGCTCCATGGAGCGAAGCGGTTTTTGTCCTTTGTAATCTCAACGCGAAGTAAGCGCGCCGTTTGCTGATGTCTGCCAAGATAGCGCCCTGGTCAGCGCCTGCGCTCTTCAGGCCTGACCACACGCACGCGTTGCAGCGTGTCAGTGGGAGGTTTTTTGACGCGGCGCTGCGCCCTCTCCCTATGGAGAGAGATGGCGCGCGGCTACGCGAAGCTGCATGTGCTCTCTCTCGAATGGGGAGAGGGCGCGGCGCCGCGTCAAAAAGCCACGCGCTGACACGCTGCAACGCGGTCGTGTGGTCAGGCCTTTATGGTCAAAGTTCGAGTTGCTGCTCTAACGACGCAGCCTCCTCTCAGCCCCCCCCCCCCCCCCCCCGACGTTCCTTCGTCCGACGAAAGACAGGCGGGGCCTTCCCTCTCTGCTTGAGGAGCCATCGACAGCAGGCCTGCACTAGGGGCGATGTTATCGCATGTGCCCTTCGTGCAACGGAGATGGCCGGCTCGTTTCATCTCTGCTTCAGCCACGTTAAGCCTGTTTCACATGCGAGCGACTGAGCGGCGGCGATGAGCGGCAGCAGGACGCGCGTTCGTTTCACATGCGCCGCTGCTTTTGCGCGACGCCCTGCCACTCTGGCGGGCAGTGTTGCCCTCGGAAGGCGCCGGACGGATGTCTGCTACTGAGTCGGAGCGAGTTGTTCTGTGGAGCGAGTTCCTCGCAGCGCGCGCGCCCACTCCTCGACTCCGCCCCTGGCGTCACGTGCCATCCACGTCACTGGACGCTCTGCCGCGAGCGAATTTTTCCAACTCTGGCGATGTTCGCCGCAGCGTCTATACTCGGGGACAACTTTCTGTGGCAATATAGGGAAGGCTACAGAGCCAAAGTGGGTGTGTGCCACCGCGGAAGAATATAATCCCACAAATGCGTCCGTGTTTTTCCGCGTGAAAATCATAAAAAACATTACTATATTTTCTACGGGATGCTGTTTATGAAGAGACGCTGCACGCACCAAGGAGACATTCGTATTTGTTTTACTTTATGCAGTGTCATTTCGCGTTTTTTGCCCGTCTGAAAACGTCGCACGTTTTACGTGCACCTCAGAGTCAAAATGGCGTCTTCGTCTTTAGGTGAGCGCTCGTCGCCCTCCAGCTATTCCGACGACTCGCCGAAGGAGCTTGTGTCGAATTTCATTCACAAATCGCTGTCTAAGCAGACGTAGCAAATTGTATGGATCGTTGTTATACGAACGCGCCCGTCATGCGAAACGCGAGCCGCACCGGACTACTTGGCGGAGGAGTACATGTGCAGTAGCTCCGCCCCCCGTAGCTTTCCCTTCATTGCCACAGAAAGTTGTCCCCGAGTATACACCATTTTCTGGACGCGCTCAAGCGCCGCCATCTTGGACTGATAACACTGCACTTTTGTAGCCGTATCAAATAAACAAACAATGCTACGGTGAACTCGGATGGATGAAAATGCTTGGGCTGGTACATTGAACGTTTCATGACCATGATCATTTCATATTACGGCATAGAACACCAGCAAAACGATCGCTTATCAGTCCAAGATGGCGGCGCCCATGAGTCGAAAAATAAAATCGTGTATAGTAGTCGCTGTAGAAACCTGTTTTGGGCTCGCGCGGCGGCCGCCGCTCCGCTCTTGGGGCAAAATCGCTCGCATGTGAAACAGGCTTTAGTCATAAGCGCTTGCGCGCCCTACTCACGCGTAGAACATAATGGCGAATTCCATTGAGAGAACAGGAGTAGGGCCGCCGTGCAGTGAGGGAGTGGGGGGCAGAGCACTGAGAGCAGCGTCACTCGATCTGCCACTGGAATGCGGCACGCTTTCGCAGAGCAGGTGCGAGAGGGTAAAAAGGCGAGTGAGGAGAAATTTTACGCATCCCAGCATTGCCGCCATTGCCACCGTACACGAAGAAGTGAAATGTAAACAAGTGAGGAGGATCGTCGGGAGGATATGACGTTAACAAGCCACGTTACTTCCTGCGTTCTCCGCTCACTCCGCTTTTCAAGGGGGGAGCAGACAGGACTGCTCTTCGCTGCTCCCGGCGCAGCAAAAGCGCTCTCGCTCTACCATTGGATGACGGTGCCCCTACTCCTGTTTGACCACTGAAACACGCTGGAAGAGAGCACTTTCAGCGTGCTTTTGAGTGCTCCTGCTCTCCCAATGGAATTCGCCATAAGATGCGCGGGGCGATGTTATCGATTTGGACTTTATACGGCGGCGACGGCGAAACCCGCCGAGAGTGACCATATCATTGCTCTGCAATAAAAGTGAACATTTCAGTTCTCTTGTCCTCTCATCTGTACACGTCAGCAGTTGTGTTTTGTCAATGTGAGCATTAAAAAAATTCTATGAAGTGTGTTTAGCTATGCATTGCACTACTTATCTTTATTTTCCTTTCGGTTCTTATGTCGGCTGTGGTGGTTTAATGACGTGAGCATAAATTTTTAAATTTATTATTTTATATTTAGTCTGTTGGGTTTAGAATGAAGGTAACGTTTATTAGATTATCTCTAGTCTTCAGTCGTTCATTTCAGCTGTGACGTTTTATTAACATGATTATTTTTCATTAGTCTGAGGTCTATTCAAGCGTAGCTATGCAAAGCATCGCTTATCTCTTGTTTTCTCTGGGTTATCCCTGTCAGCTGTCATATTTTAATGACAGGAACACACACACACATATACGTTAATTTGTGGTAATTCTGGTTGATTCATCAGCATTGAATGTTTACTAAAAACCACGGGAATTATCGTGTTTTCCAGAAATAAAAAAATTTGAATTAACATTGATGTTTGAACCGAAAAATCTGCTCCGAAACTAACTTGCATTGCTCCGAAACACACCCATTGATGCTCCAAAGCTGCTCCAAAACGCCCCTTTTACCGCTCCAAAACTGCTCCAAAACAGCATTATTCATGTTCCCTGAGCTCCTCCAGAAGACTGAAGCCCGCTTCCACCCCTGCACTTGGTGATTTTGAAAAATCGGCCTCTAGTAATTGCGGAGCAATGGAATTCAACCAAATTCACCGGCGAAACCGAAGCTTCGATGAGCGCAAGTAGCAGACGGCCAAAATGACGTCATTGTTCACGCCGGTGATTGCAGTGGTGTTAGTTATGCATTTCTTAACGTGCACCATGCGTTCTCTAATCGCAAACAAAACCAGCACAACCACGAAGCGAGGTCGATCGATGATTGGTAACAACGAAACTTGCTCATTCTGGACATCTCGCAAGAGTATGGCAGTTGCGCTTTTCCTATTTTCGGTTTTGCTTTCGCCGGCGAAAGTGGTCACATTTCATTATTCGGCTCCGTGTTTTTGGATAAATCCGAAAAAAAAATCCGGTAAACACCCGCCGGTAAAAATTTTCACAATTCGGATTTATCCGAAAAACTCCGATTTCAAAAGGGCATTTTCAACGTTCGAAAGGCATTTTTGAAGCTGAGAATCAATTGAAAGGAGCGCACTTCCATCAGCGGCAGCGACCTCGTCAAGTATGCTTGCGTCTACAACACGCTTGAAGGTTGTAATACGAACAAATGTCGGTGTTTTGTATTCAAGTATTTGTGCTTGTATGTATGTGTGTTTGTGCGTTCGAAGCTTCGAGGCATCGAAAATGAACTTAGTGTGTTCGCATGTTTTCGTGTTCAGATTTCATTCCTTCTAAGATTGCGCAGTGTTGAGAACACTAATAATGAGAGACCATTTACTTTTCATCAAGAAGATGAGGGAGGCTGGAAGAAAAAGCTGAGAAGCAGCTTGACTAGCTCCTGCCCCACAGCCCACCTCAAAAAAAAAAAAAAAAAAAAAAAAAAAAAAAAAAAAAAAAAAAAAAGAAAGAAAAAAAAAACCGATGACTTTACAGCAGTGCACATCAATAGGGTCGATGGAAGTGAGAAAAAAATGAAAGGATGGAGAAACAGGATTATCAGCAACAAAACACATTTTCATTGCAAATAAAATTATGAGAACACATTGCACCAAATTATAATGCGAAGTTAAACACCGAATTTTGAAAAATCGAAGATTTACGAGAAATAAACTCCGATAAACGCCGAATTTCCTAAGAAAAAATAAACTCCGTAAACACGAGCTTTAATTATTCGCTAGTAATTGCCCGCGGCCGCTTTTTGCGAAGTTTGAAAGCGGGAAGGTGCTTTTCGCAGGAAGGGCTGCAATTTTCCCATTTGACCCGACCGCCTGGCTCCACTATTTAAAAGTGTATTAATTTAATTTCCTTAATTACTGTCGTAATTGGTGCCTGTACTAATCTCAAGATGCCTGCCGCCACAGAAAGAAAAGCAATTATGAAGTCGGCGTGAAAATATGTCATTTTCCTTATTGGTGAGGACTTTCGGACACATTTCTTGAAAGACGCTGTATGTGTACACAGGGTGGGCAAAAGTTAATTGTTTAATACTTCCAGTGATGTGATAGCTGCGCCAATTGCGCCAAACTGCGCCAAGAGATGAAACCTGCTACATCCTGCTACATCTTAGCAAAATTTTGATTATTTGCGCCAAGCATGCGCCAAGTCATCGTTTTTACGTTCTTTCGGTGAGAAGCATGACAGCAGGCACCCGAAATCCATAGGTTACCACTGTGATTTCGAGGGGTCATCGCAGTATAAGGAATGTGCCATGTAGTTGAAGTTGTTGCTGGGCGCAAGGCTTCCAAACAATTTCTGCTCGCCCATATTGCAAAACTTTCTTCGTTAGATTTGAACTCGCCCATACTGCGAAGCTTACTGCGTTAGTTTTCTATTACTGCTAGGCCATACTGCGAGGTAACATTATTAAGTTCAATAAAATATTTTTAACTGTTGTGAATACAGCCAGAGAAATGTAATAATGACCCAGTTGTTCTTGCACGGCAGTCTTACTTGACTGACTTTATTGATAACAGTAATTCAGTACGTGTATTTTAAACCGGCTGTTTATTTATTTTTTTTAATTTTTAGTGCTATTTGTTCTAGTTTACTTGTTAAATATTTCACGCAGGGTACCTAAGTTTTACCATCAATACCACGGGCTATGCAGTGACTGTTACTTCGCCAAGAAGGCATGGTGTCCCGGTATTTCGGTATATCTCGGCTGGGCTTGTCGACCTCGGCAACTCTTCATGTCAACCAGCTTTTCAAATGTAAATACGTACTCCCCCATCAACGTACATTTTGTCGAGCACGCATTCAATAACTGGAAGAAACTACCAGTTAATAAACCCTGTTCCTTATTTAACCGCTCATTAGCCTAATGATTCTGTACATGAATGATGACAGCAGACACTTCACACAATACAGGACTAGGTTGTACTAAAAGCACAAATGTAATCACGCATTTTTGGGAAAGTAAAGAGAATACATGAAAATTATGACAGATTGTGCTTCCAGTTTTGTAACTAAAGCATCAGGGAAAGCCAGCGTCATTTAAAAACACCTTTGACATGTGGTGCAACACCTCGGGCTTTGAGACAAATGTTTGCGTCCGAAAATGTGCGGCAAGTAACTGCTCCAAACGCTAATTACGCTGCTCCAAAGTGAGATTTGAGCTGCTCCAGAAGCTGCGCCAAAATGGCTTTGGTCAATCACATCACTGTACTTCTGTAATACTTCTG